>VYZQ01016393.1:0-54572 GCA_013400655.1 Mystacornis crossleyi | reverse complement strand
GGCGGCCTCTCGGGCGAGCCCCGGGCGCGGCCCGGACCCGCCTGGCGCCGCCGCGGACGCTGCAGCCGGAGGGCTGCGGGCAGCACCTGCCGGCCGGCCCTGCGGAGGGAAGGTCAGAGGAGAGAGGAGCGGGCTGTGATACAAACCAGAACTGACAGCGGCTGAGCAGAGACACAGCTCCAGCCAGAGGAGAGCAGAGATCCTTCGGATACCAGTTGCGGCTGTGATGTGCTGTGAATTCCTGAGCAGCCCGGCTGGGCTCACCGATCAAAAAGAGATGCCAAAGGGCCAACACTAATGGCAAGTCTGTCTCGCCACAGTCATCAGCATGACAAGGCTGGTGCTCTAAGTGCCTGAAGGAACAGATCTTTTATTTTCTCAGAGACCCAGGTAGAGACTATGGGCTTAGCTCATGCATAAACCCCAAAATTAGCACAACTGATCGCTGCTAGTAATGTGAACAATTAAGGACTATAGTTTTCACTTTAAATTAACAATTTTAAACACCGGATTCCAGTGAGTTTTAAGCTACACTGCTACTGAATAAAAAAAAACCAAAACAACCTTTTACATGAGTCCGAGCTGAACACTTTAAATTGAGTTATAATCAAACCTTATTAAAATTTAGTTGCCCCATTAGCGACTCGATTACAATTCAGAAAGACCAAAAAAATCCATGAAAAGGCACACAAAAAAGAGTAGGAAATTGAACAACAGAGGGAGACAGGGACATGCAGAATCAGAACATGTTCCAAAGAACAATATGCAAACATGGAAATAAATACTTTTGCTCTGTCTACAAAGACCTCACTCAATAGGTGACTGTTTCAGTCTGAAAGCAAATCACTTGCACGGAATCTAAACTCAGCCAGTTCCTCTTTGGCCTCAGAGTACATCAAACTCATCTCCCCAGCTGCATCTTTCATACTTTGGCACACGAATTTCCCAGAACCCAAACGTGCCCTACTGTCTCTGGCGCACTGCTGAGCCTCACCTCTACGGGCCACAAAGGCTGGGAGTGAGCTCTGTACCAGTGCAAAGAGACATTCCCATCACAGCGCCTACACCTTCCGAGCAAACTGATATTCCAGGTAATTAAAAAAAAAAACAACAAAAAAACCCCCAACCAAAATGAAAATGCACAAGCAAACAGCTCTTCTTGGAAAAGGCAGAGATGAGAGCCCTGCCTGACCCTGCCCCTCTCAGTCTGTCTGCACAGGTGACAGATGCTGCCTCCTCCCATCTCCACGCTCACCAGGGGGAAGGGAGGCTGCATCTATTTTGGTTATTAAGTGGATAATGACTCCATATGCTGTCCTGCAGCCAAGCAACAAATAAAAATCATAATGTACAGGCCAAATAACTTCCTTGGAATCTAGACACATTACTGTGCATAATTCCCTTCTTAATGGTTATAAACAGACCAGAGCAATATACAAAAATAACATTCTACACAGAAGCATGATTATAATCAGCTATGTATGACATTTCTGTGCCATTTGGGTTAACTTTCAACAGGATTCTAAGAGAGCTTGTCATTTTTCAGGTAATATCTTGCTTCAGTAATTCTATTTCAAAGTAGAAAACAACACCTAAGGTTACAATTACTAATAGAGTTATACAGAAGCCATCTCAAATCCCCAAAATATTTTTTTATTTGCAGTAGGGATCCCCCAAAAACCACAGTGCTAGTACTGACAACTTACTTCTTCTATGATGATGAGAAAATAGAATGTAAACAATAAAATTTTTATTGTTCAGACAAGTTACATTCAACTCCTGGGAGTCAGTGTTTTAAAGCATGCAAAATCCATGACTGAAACAGAGCCTTGGAGATCAAATCACATCTCAGTTTGAGATTCATTGCTGGATCTTGGGAAAGACAATTATCTTTGATGTGGTCAATTTTTTCAGTTTATATAATGGTGGTAATGATACCTCGTAGGATTAATTTAAGGGTTTAATAACTAATGCTTACACAAAATTTTCAAGTTGCTAATTATAATTATTTAGCTAAGTGTTAACCTAATGCATATGTAAGAAAACAATATTAATGTGTTCCCAAAGATGATTATGATCATAATTATTATTAATGCGACATGGACAAGTGCGATAGTTCCTCGCCCAGCCAGGTGTGAGGTGTGTGAGACACACCTGGCACCTGGCAGGAAAGGCAGGGAGCCTCAGAAGTCACAACACATGGAAACTATGCTAGAACAGGAAATACTGGAAGGAAAATACGCACACAACACAGTCTGAAATGCCTAAAAAAGCCCAGTTTAGAGTCAACCTGAATCATTCAGACTCCACTGTGGCTTGCTGGCTCGGCTGTCAGGCAGAGCTGGGAGGTCAAGGAGAAAGTAGCAGGAGCCCCAGCAGAGCCGGCCAAGGAAGTGGCTGCAGCAGTCCTGACACAGAGGAAGAAGAGAGAAAACAGCAGGACTCATGGTGAGAATGCGAGGGCACAGAGTGATCTGGGGAAAGAAGTGCCATTGCCAGATTACTCAGCTAACGTTTCACCCAGAAAACACTGGGAACAACTGCACTTGCTCAAAATAGAGCAAGTTTTATTCCAGCAAATATGAATACATTAGGGAAGAGAATAATTGAGAATACTTTAGAAGGCTTCAGGAAAAGAAAAATCCTGTAAACAAGATTGAGCAACAAGTCTTTGAAAGAATCCTTTTGTTCCCGGCACAATGCTCCCAAAATCTGCTTCTTGAGAACAGTATTCATTTAAGAAAAAGAAAAAAGAAGAGAGACATAAAGGGAAAGCCAAGAACACATTTTAAGGCAAAAGCACTTTAAAACCATCTTCTTATTCTTCAGATTTTTTATACCTAAGCCTGGAGGTTCATTGTCCACACTCTGTAACAGTGGAGGTTCTTGGGCTCTGCTGCTTGCGTGGCTTTTACTGGGTCAACACAAACAGGGCCAGCAAAAAGCCCCTCCATTGACTGGCCTGCCAGGTGGGAATGACATAGTCTCAGTTTCAAACAGGGAAAACCCCCACACCACCCATTTCCCAGAGGAGTTTCTAGAAAAGCCCTCTCTGCCTTTGGCCGGGGCACCCTCTGCAGAGGGAGGAATGTGCAGAGGAAGCCACGGGCTGAGGCTTACGAGGGGAGGATGAGAGAAAAGCGGGATGACAGCAGCAGCCCAGGGTGGGAGCAGGGTAAGCTGGGGACTTGGAGTGACCCTTCACTCTTACGGGACTGACTGGCATCGTGGGACAATAGGATCAACTTGCCATTGATCAGCTTACGGGCGGGTCAGATCACAAGGAAGCTGCAGCTACAAAGGATTACCCTAACAAACAAAAGGGACTGCTATTAGCAGATCAAACAAAAGCACAGGTTTCATTTTATTAAGCAGTGTAGGAAAAAACCAACCTGTTAATACCTACACTTCCTGCTCCTATAGTGGACTTGCAGAGCCCCGAGGCTGTAGTGATTATTGTCACGTTTACTAAAGGTTATTGCCCATCCACCTCCGCCCAGAAAAGGCAAGGCTCATGCTCCAGCTTGTCACAGTCCGACTAAAAATATCAACACTTTAAAGTTATAATACATTCAAAGTATCTCATGACTCCTAAAGAATATACACAATAGCCACAATAAAGAGGAAAAACAAAGTTCTAGTTTCTAAACCACTGGCTGTAGAAATCAAACAATAACTAACATTGGTACATATTTTCTGTGTCTCTGAGCAAATCTGCTTCTCTGGCAGTCCCTGCTTGAAATACTCAGTCAGCTGGGTACACACAAACTTGTGTGAATCTCAAAGCTCTGAAATGCCTAAAAGTTTCACAAACTTCCTCAAATGAGTAGAGAACAGGCCCCTACAGCCAGAAAGGTTCTGACACAAGCCAGGAATTGCCTGTTCCATCAGATCGGGCTGGGTTAGCCTGCCTGTGTCCTGCTAGAGCTGGGGCAGGAGGAGCGAGGGGAAAGGAGGAAACTGAGCGGATGTGGGGGAACAGAGGGTACTGCTGCCTGGAGATGCTCAGTGGGTTGGATGGGGTTTTTTATTCCCACTTGCCAAAATCCTCAAGTGCTACAAGCTCCACTGAAGTCCACAGGGCTCTAGCAATATACACTAGCTTACAATGTAATCTTTAAAATTTGCATTTTTCTCTGATACTAGAACCATTTATCTCACCGCAATCAAGTCTTTACTAGAGTAAACCTGTTTCTAAACTCCCCCGAAAACCCTAAAACAGTTTCTGCACCTGTAATACACATAGCATATTTGTCAAACAAAAAGTAAAATTTAAAAAAAATTATTTTATGGGGAGGATTTTAAAACCCCCCATAATTATAATTAACATGGATATATTTTGGCCACAGTCAGTATTAAGAAATACAACTCACTGTATAGCGAACTACAGTCAAACATATTCATGGCATTCAACATATTAAAATTAGATGACAAATCTAAGACAGAGTGACATTTAAGTGAATGATTTCCATAGTCTGGGTCCCCATATGTTCAAATGCCGCCTCTCTGAAAACGCCACAGTGACACGGAAGCCCACGGAATTCCTTCCGGGGGAATGGGCAGTTTTGTGTTAATAACTAATGAAATACAGTGACTTATTGCAGTAGTTTTATAATATACTCTTCCTGCCTCGAACCCAAATCCAAATTAAACCATGAATGAACAACACAAGATGCTCCCTGAAGGGCTGTAGTGGTGTGGGTGACACATTTCTCATCTCCCTAGAGGTGAAGTACATAACATCCTGAGAACTTCCAATCTCACCCCTCTGCAAAGCTGCTGACTATTCCCAGAGCAAAATATCTCATATTCACTCATGCTTTATGTGCTGTGGGACTAAAAAAAAGCAAAATAAACCCCCATTTTTCAAGCATGCACAAATCAAAACCTAAGAGTAACAGAAATGTATACGAATAAATTCTGAAAGAAATAATTTAAACAGCTTTAACACTGGACTTCCAGTGTGTCTGTCTAGCAGAAAATACTGATGCAAGCAGTCAGCTCAGGTTTCACTGACTTGGAGGCAGCAGACCCATTGACTTTAATGAGGCCAGGATTCCACTGTGAATTTAATCTGGAAAAATCTCAGTACTCTTGCTGCAGGACAGGGCAGGGCACACTGCTGCATGACTGAAAGGGGCACATAAAAGCAGACCCAGAATGTCACCAAGACACACAAGCCATAGTTTGATGAATGAGAACCCAGTACAATGCGGCACTATATACTGCATTAAAGGCTTTTTGGTTTTGGTCATTATTAGGACCTTTTATTACAGGTTTTTATTAAAATTATGCATAATTGTAATTGCTAATGTGTTGTTATATCCTCCTCTATGTGAGAAGTAATGAATAGCCTAAATTAAGGAAAGAAACAAACCTGTAGGTGAATGCAGGCTTGTTCCCCCTGTGATTGACTGTAGGATGTACTTAGCATCCTATGGGCTGTTCTAAGAAAGGCAGGGCAACATTTTCTAAGGTTGGTTTCTTTACCAAAATCGGTTTTGTTTTTTATTTGAAGCACAAATTATAAAGGAATCCAACAGGTTAGAAAGTATAAAGTTCTAATATATTTACTTAAATTTTAAAAAGTAATCATTTAAGCCTGGGCATCTTCCAGTAGTTCATAGGTAGAACAGAGCAAGGGCAACTGCAGCATAGGTGCAGCTTACTCAACCATATGCTGCTTTCCTTAAGTAACCCATTATACAAAAAAAAAAAAAAAGTGTCTTGTGACAGATTGTTTTGACAGCTAAAAAACATTTAATTTTTTTGAATGCATTTGACTGAAAGGGAAAAATGTTAGATAGATGTTAATTTAACAGATGTCTAGTTTTGCATCATCAGCCTGAAACAGGCAATTTCTAGCAAGTCTCCTTGCTGTATCACAACATGAAATCCTAAGAATTCCATACAGATAGGCCTTTCACAAACTTCAAAGGAACCATTCTCATTGCAAAGGAAGTAAAATAGTTTTAAGAAGATGGTACCATCAGAAGATGGTTGTACTTCTGATCAAGCAAGTAAACACATCCAGGGATAACCAAACCAATAGACTGTCGCTACATTACAGTCTGGAATAAGGGGGCTTTATCTGAGACTGTGTGTTAAAAGCATTAATTTTCATGAGAAAAATCAATAAGGTGGTCTCCTAAAACTCAAATAAATTCCTACCAATCTAATTATCCTGTGGATAAATATAAACCAAGGATTTAAAAATTTTGTTTTGCATGTCTTTAATACCAATCTTTGTATGTTGAGTATACTGTCACACTCCGTATATGCGTCTGCAAAAGAGTTTATTTGTGGTTCTATATTGATTGTAGAAGCAACTGAAATAACTAATAACTGAAATAACTTTAGATTAACGAAAGCTCTTGCTGCTAGCAGTCACCTACAGTCTTAGAAAGCTTCGGGATTCAGTCATCATCATCAAACCCATTGTGGTGCTTTCATGACTTCAGTGGGTTATACAGCTCGGAAGTTTTACACAGGGAGAATTTGTCCTCAAAACAGTCCCACACAGGTGGCTATATCCATTTGGGATCTCAAAAGCAGTAAAAACTGTTCTGTGAATTTCTATATTGAACTTGCATGTAGTATTGTGTTCTCACTTTAAAGAAAAGGAAATAGAAAATAAAGAGATTTAATTACATGGGAGATTGAGAACTACTCACTACTGATTTCAAAACGATCCTTACATTCAAACTGACAAGCTGGAAACTCTGTTGCTGAAGTATAAAACGTGTTTGCTAATGCCACCTGATCTCTAAATAATGAGGATCAGTGATATTTACCTACTTAATAGGCATATTATGAGACAAATCTAATTCATTTAAGGGTACTTAAAATCACATTCTCTGATTTATATGCTTATACAAATTGCATTTACCTGTTCTAGTTGTGATCTACATATCATGGCAAGCCAAGGCATTTCTGTGATTGACTCCAGACTTAAAATCTGTGCTTTTGAAAAGGGCAAACATGCGTCCCCGGAGACAACATTCATCTGCTCCAGTTTCCTCAGCAAGTTTATCACCTTCAGTAAGTAGACACCTGTTATTTCGTGACCCCCAACTCAGTTTTAACTCTTTTTCAAAGAAGCATTTGGGTTGTATCAGAAGATCCAGTTTTTTCTTAATTTGGAATATGTCCCGTTTTTCTTTTTTTACTAAGACATAACATTGCAACACATAATTTCTACAAGCTGAATAACCTTAATGACAACTCCACGAATTCTGGAAGACAAAATATTTTACTTCCAAGATTTTTTTTTCTTTAACATACTACACAGAGTACAAAAGGTCTAAGTACATTCAGATTATTCAACACCAACTTTCTCAAGAATCAAAACCAAAAAGTTAAGAAATGATAAAGGTTCTTTCTCTGGTGAAGCCAGGCCCTGAAGTGACTTAAAGAAAGGTTTTGAAATTTATGCAAACGCTTCTACAGAGTAACTTTTGGTAACAGAGAAAGGCTAAACCCACAAGGTTAACATAATCTAAATGTAAGAAATAAATAAATAAAAACCTCAAAGGAATGGTTTTACCTCAACTGTCCTATGTCACTACATCAAGCGCAAAACATTATTTTTTTAGTATATCTGTACAATAAGAGAAAAATTAAATTAAATGAGACTAAGTTTTTCCACAAGCAGTAAATCATCATGGGATAGCAAGAATCTGCTTATGATTCATATTTATGATCTGGTCACTGTTGCTTTATAAACACATCTTTGATTTTTGACCTTGTTAATCAGGCTGTGTGCAAATACTATCAACTGTTTGAGACAGATTTTAAACACCTGCAAAATATTCCATAAATTGATGTTTACAAGCCTGATTCCATCTGCTTAGCAGAAATCTTCGTACAATGTGAAAAACATTACTAATGAAGGTATTCTTTATCATTATTTTTGTTTTGCCAAGTGTAACAATTCCACAATTTTCACTATTTTCATTTTGCTTATTATTGTGCTACAGAAAGTCCATACAGACCAGTAAGTCTGTATACATGGAGCACACCTCACGCTGATTAAAAAAACCCAAGAGCTTAAAATGAAATAACACCCCCTTGCTCTGGAGTGGCACAAACTAAAAGATGGCACAAAGGAATGGATCCACTGAAGGCATTTCCAGAGATGCTCTGAAGAGCGGGGAAGAGCAGTGCCTCAGTATCCCTTACCCAGGGAGCGGCTGCTCTTGCGTTTTCCTTGAGGTGTCAATTGCTTCGAAGGGGAGCAGGAATAAAGCCTAGGGGTGTTGAGTTATAAATTAGGACACTGAAACTGCGGGAGAGGTGATTAGCTCAGTATTTGAGGAAAGAAGAAAGCCAGAGTGCTACAGCATTCCTGCTATCAGCTGCTTCTTCCTTCATCTCTCAGTGGAATTTTAAGACAGACATTCTCCAAAAGTTGCGTGACAAAATTCTTGTCCTGACAAAACCTGCCCTGCTTTGACAAACGCGAGTAATTCAAAAGAAATAAAAGACTCCTCCCATGTTTAAGGAAACATAAAAATAACCCCCACAACCTAACAAAAAACCCCCCAAACTATTCAACAAAAGACAATCCTCCCGTGTTGAATTTTTCCAACATCTAATAAATTTAAACTAAATATGTTAAAAAAAAAATCCAAAATGCTAAAAGCATTATGTATTCTATTTTATAGTAATTCCTGACTAACTACAACCTTAAAACAAGGAAAAACCTCTAGAGTAAGATTTTTTTACCTAAACCCAGCTGTATATGCTTTAATATTTTAGTAAGATTCTCATTTCTGGTACAGATAATATGGTAGTGAGGACAAGTGACTGGAGAAGCAGACTGCAGTTTGGAAAAGAAGATTGTATTCTCGAATTTGCTTCAAGTAATTTGCCTGCTTCTTCTTTAATGTTCTCATCTGTAACCGAAGCTGGTGGCAGTAACCTTTCCCAGGGAAACACTTTGCCATTCCGAGCCGCGTGTCAGAGCTGAGCATCATTACTGTAAACAGAGGTCGGAATTAGAAAAGTCACAATATATGGAAAACTGCCATTAGGCAAACTATTTGAGCAGCATTCTGATGATGAAAAAAATGTGCTGATATGCCTCCTTAAGTTCCAAGGAACATCAGCAGACCATACCAGTGTAAATCAGACCATTTCCAACGATGCTGTTAAGCCGCGCATGGAAGCTTCTATAAAACACACTCATTTTTCCATTTTCACAGATTCAATGTACAGAAATACCATCTCCTTCATTTTCCAGAGGTCTCTTTCAAAACTTTTTTTTTCCTTCCCCCAACATCTCTTTTAAGTCCTCACACAGTAATCTAAGCACCGTTTTTCACACTTCATGTTCATTCACATGTTTAAAAATTCCAGCTGTACTCAGTAACCCAAGCTTAGGAATTCAAAGTGGGCTTAAAAAAGCTAAGACAGAAACCAACAAAAGGTAAAACAAACCCTATAACTGAGTTCACTGGGATTGAGCCTGGGGAATAAATACTTTGCTCAGCAATATGACGGGTAAGATTTTTAGAAAGCGGACACTTGATCAAACAGTTGACAGACAGTTCTCTTGTGCTGTTGACCTACCGGTGGCTTTATTAATAAATTTGGGATTTAGGTGTTAACCCCATGCAGATGTGGCTGCCTGAACGGGATAAAAATTAAGTACATCCAGCCTTTATGCTGTTTATTTGCATCTGTTTTCCATTCAGCTCCTTCAACAAAATAGACTACTCAATTTCTCTAATATTTAGGAACCAGGTTCTGGAGAGTATGACAATCTGATATTGTGCAAATATTGCATCATTAGGAGGAAACATTCTGCTGAGGACAGTTGAAACTTCAGGACAAGCCATTTCCACTGAAATGAAAATCAATTTAGTGGAGATCACAGATGAATTGCTTTTTCTCCATGTAAAAGCTAGAGTTTGAACCCACATTATCTTTAAAATTAAACTGATAGTAAACAGTTATTGAAAAATGTTTATGAATATGAATTAGAATGCACTGAGATTCGATAGACAGACATTTCATTTTCAGGAAGTTGAGCAAAAAGGGTAGTGCTATCAAATTCGGCAGAATCAAAAAAGACTAATTCTTCAGTCCTCCAGCATTTTTCAATATTTTGTTGCATATTTAAACAGTATCTAAATATTTTATCATTAATATTATTTTCATACATTTCCTACAGTCTATTTTCAAAATCAGGATCCTGCTTGTGTTATTTTAGAGTGAACTTAGAAGTATTGCTAAAACCAGGTGTGAGAAATAGTTGGTTTTATTTCCTCCTTCACACTGGTAATTTTGATGCTGACAGAAGCACAGTGCTCTGTACTGAACATTCTGTTTCCAGCCAAGATGTATTTATCCGCTCTGTGACAAAACAACTACTAAGGTAGATTCTGTTCATATAGAATTTATGTCTCTCATAAAAGAAAATGCAAAATAAACCCCATATAACTTAATAATTAATATTCATAACAAGAAACTTATCACCATGACACGCTTGAACTATAAAACTTAAGAACAGTAGAATTCCGATAGCATTTTGATTATTCTGTCCTTGGCTGTGTCGTGTGTTCCACTCATTTGGGGTATATATAGTTATCTGTTTTGTAAAGAGGAACATTACAGATAGTCTTTCACCTGGAAAGTAGAATCAAATCAAATTAATATTATATTCTGTTTGGTCTAGTGAATTTACCAGCATCTGCAGAAGTTTCAAAATACCTAAATTTTAATTTTTCTGGATCTTGCCTAACTCTTTACGAATGCATTCATTTTCCCACCTCCAATTACTGGAGCTTAATTTTGCTTTTTATTTTAATTCATGCAGTTCAGAGAAAAATAAAAGTTAAAGTTACTGTACCTTAACAAATGTACCTAAAGTGGCACTATTTTTGCATGCATGAAAGCTCAAAGCCTCAACAACTCCCATGAGCGATTACTCTTCTAACACTAATTAGATATTTGCTAATTAGTGTCGGATGTGTGAAATGAAAAACATTTTGAAGCTGAAATGGATAGGGTCTATAAAGATAGCAGCGCTATCCCAATTCCCTTTTTTCTGTTATCATATTTCATAAATATTAATAAGATCACATGATACTACCCCTTCTATAAAATTATCTTTCTGAAAGCAGTCTATTGTTTGGTATAATAGGGCTGTGTCAATATTTTGCATTAGCTGTAAAGCACTCAATGGAGGGAAGTGTTTTCTCTCAGTGTTAAAGAGATGTCACATTTCATGCATCATCTTTATGCTGTGTTAACTGGGCCCTCTTTCTAACAGTTTATCTTTAATGCACTGAAACTAAGAATGCAAAACTTTATTGAGTAATCCTTTACATTTCTGAATAATTTACTAAACTTACCTCATTTCAAATGTATTCCAAATAAAATATAAATGATGACATAGCTTTTTTCTTAAGCAGATACTGAGAACATCAAATTAGTGTCTGTGATGATCATTTCCAGGAAAGGTTTTGGAATGTTAGAATAGTTAAAATGGAATAACATCTTGAAAAGTAGCTTCTAAATTCGTATTAGAGATGTTCGAATGATTTCTACCTGTGATCATGCACAAAAACTTGTTCCAAACTTCCAGGGAAAGTTACTGGTGTCATTTAATGATACAAAACTATTTATCTATCAGAGTATTAAGATCTAAGATAAAAATTGAAAAGAAAAAAAAATCATCAAGGTGAATAATTCCCGATGAGGAAGTTACTTCCAAACAGGAATACTGAAGCACTACTCACCTGTAAATACTGGCCACATCACACCTGGTATCTAATCACAGGATTAACACCAAGATTTGAAATAGTAGCTAAGTATGAATTGATAAAGGTGACATTGAAAAAAACTAATGCCAAGATTATCACTTTCCCCAGGCTGACGTTTTGCGATTATAATAACACCCATCAAGGTGATTAAAACGATAATAAAAGGCAAATTCTAAGAAAGAGAATAAAACAGACACAGGGAAGATAATACACGACAAGTGAAGCTACAATTTTGCATTTCACTTTTTTCAATGAAATTTCTTCGTTTCAGATTAAAGTTAGGCAGTTCATGAGTCCCAAAGGTGTTTCTGAAATAGAAACCGCCTTTTCTACCAATACACCGCGCTTTTCATTTTTCATGTATTCAACAGAAGAATAAGCTCTTCAATATCTATTTATCCTAAGACAGTAATTTACACTTCACATTAGCTTGATACTTTTATCTAACTTCAAATAATTAAAGCATCACAATATTATTCACACTGATGTTCAGGGGCAAATTCTGATTTCATTTAAATTTGTTTGTTTGTTGATGTAAACATATTGATGTTAACTACGATGGCTGTGCCCTCTACCTTTAATTACGGTTCCCTCCTTGACAAACGTTATGGGTTATCTTGCAGCACATACTGACATATTTTGGCCTTTATAACCCTAAAGATCACTGGGGTAACAGCCAGCAATAGGGATACAAAAGAGTTCTGATTAAAGCTGCATCCAAGAGGTCCATGGAGGTGGACAGAAGCCTAAGACAGACAGTGACTGCTTTCCCTGGATTACAGAGAGCAGCAAGGACCAATCAAGACAGATGTATATGACATGATACCGTACATCCATATGTCAGTGGAGTTTTTTTGGTACACTGAGACTTTCAGGGTTCCTATTACACAGTCCCTCACACATGACAAACCTTCCCCAGCTTTGCCTTAGGAATCATTCTCCTTCCCAGTCCATGACAGAAGCGACAGCAGTCACCAAAAGCAACTCCACTGCAAAGAGCACCGAGTTCTCTCCTTGGCTGGTAAGTGCAATCACTGTTCTTGTAGAGTCAAGACCTGTTTGGCTGGGCAATAAAGGGTCTGCACTCAGCTGCCAATTAACAGGAGCCAAAATGCTTGTAAATAATTAAACATTTCTGAGTTCTGTACATATTAATCTATTCATGCTCTGCCGACACTGTGAAGTAAAAAAAGAATCACAACATATTTGTTTCTTTGATCTGTAAAATAAATGACTGGTTAGAGCCAAACGTCTCACAGATAAAGTATTTATGGTGCATCTACAAGGGAGAAAAAAAGGCAAGGAAGTTTATGTACTTGGACAAATGCATAAGTTGTTAGGAACAAAAAGACTGTAACAGTCACTCAACTTGAACAAGTTGCTGTGTTCAGGGATGTACAGCTGGTACCGAGCACAGTTATAATCCAGTTTTTCGCTGCTTTGGATACAATGAGGATCTTTCCAACAAAATACAGAAACTGACTCTGACACAAACACATGACTTCTGAAACTGAAATGAATCACTGGGTATTCTGAAGCAGTACAAAATTACCTAAAAATTCCGTGCTGGCATATTTCTGGTGAAAATTTTGCCCGTACTTCCAGAGTTCACTTAGATCATGCAGCAGCCCCAGCTTGACAGTGAGAAGTCAAGCCAAGCACCTGTGCAGGCTGAGGTAAGCAAAGGTGGCTATTTCTTGCAGAAACCATTATGGTCCTAAAAGAATTGATCCTATCTCATCACTAAAATGTACCTACAGTGACATCAATGGAGTAGGAGCAGCTGCTGTCCCAAAGCTGTCCTTAAGAAACATTTTTACCAGGGATGATCAAGGGACAAATCAGACTTTCCAAGCTACTTTTACTCATGCAAAAATAGGAGAAGTCTTGGAAGGGCAGGAATGTATCTATTTTCAGAGGACATGTAGCTCAAGCAACAAGCTCTCTTTTTTTTAACAGGCAACTTCAAAGAAAACCTACATCATTCATGTGTGGAATACTAATTATCTGCACCTTTGTATTCTTCTGTTTTACATCAGTCTTAAAACAGGTTAAGGATATTTCATTAATACATTAAAAATATTTAAATTTGGTATCTAATTCTTTTAATTTCAATTGCTTTCTTGACACTCTTACAGCGCAAATGTATGGAATTGTTGAGTAGGGCTAATCAACCTAACTGTATGGCTTAAAAAAATCCACTAATTAAAATGAATCTTTCATAAGACTCATTTTCTGAGCCATCATCTCTATGCTTAGGAAAAGGCTTGTCTAGTAACTCAGCAGTTCACCACTTCCTGTGCTGTTTCTGCCATTTCCTTGCAAAATACTGAATTAACTGAATCTCTAGAAAAGCAAACTTCTTATGCTTCATCTGTTTAGCAGAGAAAATCAGAGCAGAAAATATGCCTTTCTTAAAATAAAACCAAATTTAAAAAACTGTTTCTGTTATGACTAAACATTTCTTCATTTAAATGTCTGGGGAAAGAGTAATAGCTTAAGTTCTAAGATAATGAAACTCACTTTCTATGAAAATGAAATGGCATTATACTGTGTTATAAATGACTGTTTCTGCATTCTCTCTTTCTCTTTCACTAACTGAAATTTGACATTCATTGGCAAAGTTTAATTATTGAATTTTTTATCTAAATAAAAAATGGAAGAATTTGTCAGAAGACTGATTTTATACACCTGTCAAAGAATAACAGTAGGCATTAAAAGTATTTAATAGCCTGGATTCATGTAGCTGCAGATCTTTCCACACCTTGGTAAAAAGCCTGAAAACCCAGTTGCATTTGCATGCTCTCCTAATGTTTCCTGGCACATGGAACCTGCTATTTTTTATCAAATGAATTTTAGTCCTTCACACAATTCCATTGTACCTTCGAACTGTTCAAGTTTCTACATTCTCTTTTTTTTTCAAATATTTCCAGGTGCATGAGCTTTTATTCTGAGAATGAAAGTCTTGCATGACTGAAACTTAATGAGCTGAACATTTTGCTTTAATGTTCCTCCTAATGGATCAAATGGAGGATGTGTTGAAAAACAAACAAACAAAAAACAAATTTAAAAAATCAGAAAGTTTGTGCTCAGGAAATTAGGTAAATATCTGTGCCCCTGTTCCAGTACAGCTGTTTCTAAGCCTGACCTCACAGAGTTTAACTCTGTGAAGCTGTGAGCCTGTTCTATCCTGTCACGCTCATGTGCAGGTCAGTGGTAAGAACTGCTCTGGAGAAAAAAAAAGAAACTGATTAAAAATCACATACATTCATATCATGGAATCCCAGCATGGTTTGGGTTGGAAGGGTCCTTAAAGCCCATCCCATCCCACCCCTGCCATGGAAGGGACACCTTCCACCATCCCAGGTTGCTCCAAGTCCTGTCCAGACTGGCCTTGGACACTGCCAGGGATGAGGCAGCCACAGCTGCTCTGGGCACCCTGTGCCAGGGCCTCACCACCCTCACAGGGATGAATTCCTTTCTAAAATCTAATCTTGTCATGGGTTAGCACAGCTTGAACTTTCAGTTAAGGAAAAAAAAAAAATTCCACCAGCCAAGGAAGTGATGTTTGTTGCAAAGAGCTGTTGTAACTTCCTTCAGAACTTGATAGAACCAATCAATCGACTGATTTGAATATTGACAGCTCTATTAAGCCACTCAGAAGCTGTTACGCCTCTGTAAAGACATCATTTAAAGACAGACAAGGCGGGNGAAGAAGAAGAAGAAGAAAACCTCTGTTCCTAGAGATGAAGATGATCTTAGAGATAGATGAAGAGAACCTTGGCTCTGGAACTGCTCACCCTTAAACCTGTACCCCATTAGCTATGAGTGAACCCTCGAAAACAGTTGTGGGAAAAGGTGTATTTGAGGGAAGGGACTCACACGTGGCCAACAGAAAACCATCCCGGGCAGCTGTTGTGCTGTGACATTGAGGCCATAAGAAGACTGTGGAGAAGCTCCATAGCATGAGCAGAAGAGACTCCTCTGCCTAAATGAACTGATGAAAGACTACTGTAGAGTGGTGAACTGACTGAAATAATCCCAAGGTTGTGTCTTTATCTTGTAAGTGGAAGGAGGGAGGAGGATGGGGGGAGGAGAAGTGTTCTGAAGGTTTATACTGACCAAGATCATAGTCTGCTATCCTTTGTGTGAGTTGGGTAAAAGGGCGAGGTACTGGAGGAAAGAAGGGGGTTTTTGCTTTAATTCCTTGTTACTCCTTTTTACTTTTAGTTCTATTAATAAATTTCTTCCTGTTCTTTAAATTTTGGTGCCTGCTTTGCATTCCTCCCTGTTCTTATCTCACAGAAGGTAAAAAATGCGAACAAACCCACTACAAATCTAAATAAAAATGGTAAACTGTATAAATCCTCGTGCTGCCACTAATAACTCTCCAAGACTTCAATTTTTCCCCTTAATAATTTACATATTATATATACATTTATACTTAAAAACAAATTGTTACCTATTCCAATGACATAGGACTAATAGAAAGAGAAGCTTGACTGGTCACACTGAACTCCAGCCTAACAGTAATGGTAATAATTTGCATGACAAAGATTGGCAGCAGTGTTATCATGGCTCTAGATACTGCTACCAGTGGTGCACAGCAGTTCTGGCAGCACCAGGATTCTAAAATATGGCTGTATTGACAGACTGCTTCTCCTAACATGACTGATTTTCCTTTTGTACCTTCAATGTGATAGATTTTGAAAGAGTCACTCTGGTGATCAATATCAATTTTTCATGGCATTTTTGTTATTTCAAACTTCCTTTTCCTTTACTATTTTTACATGCAGTGCACCCAAAGGTTTAATGTCAGTCTGCACTCAGAAATTATTTGAGTTTAAGAAAAGATATGCATTCACTTTCCATCTCTTCAAAACTCTCACATAGTTGAATTCCATGGACGTGTGAGACTGTTCTATCCTATCATGCTCAGGTGGATTAGCATGATCCCCTCATCAGTATGAATAAGTGCACACGGGGAAGACAGAAGCGATGGACAATTCTGTGGGAACCAGACAGCAGAACTCTCGCTGACCTGTTTAGGCAGAAGAGGCTCTGGCAGTGTTTGTGGGGTAGCAGGCTTTGTGCCACCCAACAGCCTGTGCCTCTGGCCATGCCAGCCTTGTCCTGTCTCACTGGTGCTTTGCTTTTAGCTCTAATGATGACTTTTTTTAATAACCAAGTGACTATTGTCTAATCGGTGTGACTTGTCCTCAGCTTTGTATAGTCACATGAAATAACCATAATTTTTAAAGAACTGTTATGACCGGTAGTCAGTCTGGGCAGCCTTCCATGTTTCTGACCCTACTGTGACACTGCAGCGCCAGTCTGGCTGCAGAGACGGGGCACAGGGTGACATGGGAAACACCAGCACTGTGAACGTGCCACCGGTCCAGGCCTGGGAGGGGCAGAACAGTTTTTAAGGGTAAGAAAGAAAACAGTGAACAGTCTGTGACACACAGGAGAGACTGCCCAGACAGCAAATGCAGACATTACACGGAGCTGCAGATCTGTTGAGAAGGGGCAAGGTGCAAAAACACGTCAGAAACTTAATGGGAGCCCTAAGCATTCCTGAGTTGAGGAGGATGAAAAATCCCCAACAGCAGCATTGTGCTTTTGCCAGCCAAAGAGAAAGAGGAACCCCTGGCCAGCAGTGCCATCCCCCTCCTGCAACAGGAATGACTCACCAAAGCCTCCCTCCAGGCTGAAATCCGCAGCTTTCGGACCCAGGGGCAGTGGGAGTGCGGCATAGTGGGAGACAGGAAGGGGTAGGTGCTCAGTAGTGTATGCAACAACTTTATTACTTGTATTACTTTTTTATTTATTGAGACTTTTTTTGTAATGGCTTTCTCCCCTCTCCCTTTCCTTCTTTTTCTGTAACAGCTGCATATGGCCTAACAGTAATTTTTTGATTAGCCTGCTATGTTACATTAACAATAAATTCTTGACTTTACATCTGGTTGTCTTTCTCTGTTGCCCATAACTAAGACTTGCTAACCTGGAGTTAAGGCTAGGTCCCCTGTTTCCCAGCAAAACAGTGAGCTTTAACAAAAAATGATGATGCAAATCATCTTATGCTTCTGTAAGACAAAAGCAGAATGTATTGTTTTAATTATTCATGTTCAAAATCCGTATAGATTTTGTTTTGAAAGGCTAACTGTGATTAAAGAACAGAAGGAAAACATATGTCAAAAAAAAACAAAGAAGCACTGTTAAAAAAATACTTTAGAAAAGTCTTTCATTGCATAAACCCCCCTGTAACTTCAGGAGCTATTTAGCCGGATATTTGTGCACAACCAACAGGAAAAAATGCCTGAGTCACTCCAAATGAGTGCGAATTGGCAGGTCTGCAGAGCTCAGCACTGTCTCTCTTGCCAAGTGTCATGCTTCATACAGAAGACTCACGCATCAGGTGTCCATGTCACACTTTTATTTCACTCTGCATAAATCTCACACAGAGAAATCTTGACAAGGTTTGTTTTATGCCAACACAGTACTCCATAAGCATTTCTCTGATAGGAACTGGAAAGACCAAGAGCTGGCAGCTAGATCAGCTTAGGTGAAGTTTTGATTCCTACATCAGAAGTTATGCAGCAAACTGTTGTGCCAGTCACTGCTGGAGCCTCAGCACTCACCCGGGAGCATGTGTGTGATGTCCTCAGAGCTTCCCCAGCCCCGGCGGTCACAGCCATGCTCTGCTGCACTGGCAAATCTAATACACAGTGACCTTGGTTATACTCCTGCTTTTAGGCTCTGGAGAAAACTTCTTTGTTTTTGTCAAATGAATGATATAATGAAACCTGTCATGTGGCAAACCACATTCAAACAGATTTTAGCATGTCGTGTAACTAGTATTTTATGTTTTATTCTGTTTAGTGGTTTAAGTTCACTCTTTTATACAACACTCACATGTTTTGTTTAATTCTGTCTATATTTCATTCTATTTTGTCACATCTGATTAAGCTCTATTTGAAACTCTTACTTTGCATTAGCACACTGGCTCTATTCCTATCTGTTTTGAGCTACGTGGATAAATCATGTGCTTGGAGCAGTGCCTCAGTAATCAAATTGTCTGCTGAGAGTGCAGTTCCATGCTGTAATTTTTGCTAGTGCTGAACCCAGTGTAAACAGATCCTGCCCTCCTCCTCTCACACCCACTCATCCCTGCCCGGCCTGCCAGCTCTCCCCCGCTCAAACGCAACTGCAAACACAGGGGCCGAGGAGCTGAATTAGGGGAACTACTCCAGTCTGAAAAAAATCCACAAAACAAACAAACAGACAAACAAAATGCCCCTCCAAAAAACCCCAAACCCAACCAAATAAAGACAAAGAAACCCCAAACTGACCATCGTTTATAAACTGATGTGGAAACTCCACCCGTGCAATTTCACCTGCACAACTCCAGGAACTGTCAGGGGAGGCGGGAGGGAGGAGAGGGGCAGCAGCTGAGCAGGGAGGTCTTGCACCAGCCTTGCTGGAATTGATCATTGTGCAGATCTCTGCTGGCAGGGAGGGGAGGTGATGGGGGGAAACAGGCACCTTAGAAGGGAAAGGTCATGATCCTGTACCTTCCATAAAGAAGAGAATTTGCTCAAGATTTCTTCCTCTATAGAGACACAGGTTTGAGCTCAGTTGCCTTTGTATACTTCATTCACTTTGTATCAAGACATCCACCCTCTGTTTTGCGCTGTTTGAAGGGATTCAGGTATACACTCTGCAGGCTATGGAGTCATGGCACTACTCCACAGCAATTTTGCAGTCTGTCGCTTTTCTTCTCTATTTATTACATGAAAATTACCCATTTATTTTTAAAATATCTTTCAGATATATAAGCCGTATAGGGAAGAAATCCATTCTAAGAGTTACTGGAAGCTAACAACTCCATAGTCAGCTAAGAGAGTGGTTCTTCCATTTATAAAATCCCTGCAGTACCTGCTGAGTGATTCAGACCGCAGAGCCAAGCTGACACCTGCTTTACAAGACTCGGGAACCTTCTGCATTAGGCACCTCCAGGTCTTTTCCTTTCATGTGATAGTGGTTCTCCCTTTGCTTTTGCTGCCACCCTTGATCCTCCCAGTGCTCTGATGCCACACACAATTTGGCTGCTGGCTTACCAAGAACGAGAGCTCTTCTACTGAAATGTGCCCTGCAATCATTTTGTTCAGAGAAGGAGGTTTCATCCTGGGAGCAGCAGTGTTCAAAAAGAACAACGTTTAGCAAGAAAAGAAAAATCACTACTCCTTACGGTATTTTATGAAAATTCCCTGGAAGAGTATATGGGGTAAACAACTTATGCATAATGCCTTCTTAAGTATAGGATTCCTAGGAAACGTTGTTCTTCAACAGGTAGGATGTTACATCTGCCTAGGATACTTCTCCACCTGCACATTTATTTCCTTACATTTCAACTCACTCCTTTACTCCTTTACTTTACAACATCCTTGATTCTTGGACCAGCTGAGGCAGTGAACTCACTTTCCTGCTAAAAATGACATGCAATATCCCACACTTGAAACTTTATTAATCTGAACCAAGATGAGATAATTTATTAGAGAGGAATACAACCTTTTACATTAAGTATGATTAATACATATTCCCCTTCTAGTGACCATTTCTTGACTTTACTGTCAGCATCAATTCTATTCTGTATGACCGTGGAAAGCTGCAAGAAGAATCACTGATACATTACTGTACTTATGTTTACCATTTGTGGTAAACCTTTGTAGGTAACACCTCTATTTGTCTGTGACACAGCAGGGAGTAAATGAAAATGTTTATTCTGACCCCTCAGAAGAAAGAACTCCCTTAATCCACTCACTGATAACACTGTAGGATTACAATAATCAACTTGCAGTATTTCCTCTATTAGAGCACTAAAGATAGAGAATTTCATATCCACTGGGAAATGATTCTTCACTTACATAACAGTGACAGGCTTTTGCCCCTTGAGATCACATTTTTCACCTCATGCTGAGCCCTCAAACGACATCTATATCAAATGGCTAATATTAAGCTAAATACTACAATTCTAAAAGCCTGTAACTAAAAGAAAAATTGTTTGCAATGCCCACTATTGATTTAAGTAATGGTATGATAAAGAGACAGATGTTAACAATATACTTAAGCTTCTAAGCATCCTCATAGGGGTAGAGTTATAATGTACTGCTTGTGAAAGGCTCTTATTTAAATGTAGATACAAATCTCAATCACTTTCTGCTCTAAGAAATTTAAAAACTGCTAATACTGTAGGGAAGGCGATAGCTCCATAGGTTCCACGAGAGTTCCTCATGTCCACTGCCTAATGTCATGCACGAGTTCTCCATTTGCCACAGAATTACTGAGTTTTGTCAAAATTCAAAACGGGGAAACATGGGGAAGAAGGGAGGGAGGACAAGAGAACTCAGATAATGCATTCAAACCAGAATTTTGCCCATACACTTTTCGAAAGGAAATTTTAAGTGTCAAAAAATACATATCTTGTGCTCATTATTAAATGCTAAATACCACAGTGTTTTGAGCTGCCTTGTGGCCATTGTAAAGAAAACAGGTGTTCTGATAGATTATAAAGTGTGAGTCAGAGGATGTGCAGAACAGAATTTTAATGAGGCTGCGAGCACACAAGTCTGACTAGCCTTTTGAACATGATGCTAAAACACTGAAAGTAGTCTTAAAAGAGACAAAAAGCAGGAACACAACTAAAAAATCCTCATTAATGTACAGCAAGCGAACGTGGTGCAGAAAGTCATTAAGTCAGGTTTTGTAAGGCACTGGTGACCGCGAGGTCTGCGGGAGAGGAGCGAGAGGCTCCGGACAAGCCCTCAGGGGTGGGGTTGGCTGGTTCAAAGGGGGATTCATCATTCTCGCCTTTGGTCTGTCCGACTCCCGCTGCTAAAACATGCAGATTTAATGATTTGCTCGGCTGTAGGAAAGGCCAGTCTGACCTTAGAGTAACAACAGCAGAAAAATCTCCATTGAGCACCTAATCCAGCCCCCAGTCTCCATCTCCGCCGGTGTGAGCAGCAGATGGCACAGAGCCTCTGTGTGGGCTTGCTGACGTGTGCTCAGAGACCTTCCCAAAACAGGAACTAAAAGCATCCTTATCACATCAGAGAACCACCCAAATCACTCCGATCATGACATTCGCACAGATCCTCTCCAACAGTTTTAAAAGGCTACAAACAGAGAGATTTTGTGATTGGCATTTAGGAATAAAGTAATTTTGAAAAAAAAATTCTTGCAAGCCCCATATCTCAGAGAAGTTTTCTCTGACTGATAACAAAATTGCTGGCTTAAAACGAAACCCGGGCATTACTAAAAGGAGAGCATCTGAGGGCATGAGGGGAAATGAAAAGGCGTGAAAGTGGTCTCCCAAACTGACACCACACCAACTGCCCTTTAGTTTTCCTCACGTGATTAAACCAAAGGAGAGGGTGAGGGGAAAAAAAAAATCACATCTCTATAGTCGGTAAAAATGAGCACTTGCACTTACATCCAGTTTTGCAACGTTTGTTTTGATATCTGTGAGCTTCAAGTTAAGCCTGAATGTAAATACAGGAGTGGATCTTTAGTAGGAGGACTGCATCAGATATAAACCCATGCGCAAAATATACAGAAAAAATATTTTTGGGAAAAAAAAAAAAACATGTCATCTGCTTTATATGAATTAACTATTTCAGTATAATTCCATTAGACTGGTAATGATTCACACGCTTTATTAAGGTTATTCTCTTTCAGTCAAGCACATGCTATCAGTAGCAGCACTGTGTTCTGCAGCTATCTGGTCCATGCTTTGTGAAGCACACAAGTTGTTAAGCGTATGCATTTTTCGCCTCCCACACACTTTGGACATATGCTGTTTACTTTTTAAACTCCAAAAAGTGAGCATAGAAAATTACTTCTACACAGAGGATTTCTTTAGCTCAGCCTTAGAAGCAACATCCACTTGGCTTTCTGGCATTGGAAGCTGATGAGAAATGACAGGGCATTAACAAAGGGAGTGAGCTATTCCTTTCTACAAGGGCTACCTTAAAAATACCAGGTACAAGAGTTAGAACAACAAACAGAGCATCAGTCTCCCTTCATAAAGTCCACTGTAAAACCAATGGGCAACATCTTCTGACAACACTAGATACATGATTTCTAACACAGAATGAGGATCTACAGTCTTGACTACAAATGCAGAACAGTCTGATCAACTGGCTCTATTAGTTTTCAGTAGAGAGGAACAAGGTTTTAACAATTTTCCTGAAGGAGAGAAGGTAAAATGGCTCAACAACGGGGAACTCCAGAAAACGTATTAAAAGGCAGGTGAGAACTTCCAGGAAGTCTGAATAAGAGACATCCTGGGGAAAGCCAGGCTGGAAGTGTTACTGGCTTGGCTGGTCAGCACCTTCAAGGGACCTAGAAAGTGTAAAAATCCAGAATGCCAGGTTTGAAACCCAAAGTGTCAAAAATTTCTTTAAAAATGCAGTCACATTATTTGTGGGGGAAACTATGATCTGCTGATGCTCATGTGGACATACGAATACATCAAAGAATGTGTGTGTGATATATTTGTATGTACGTGGGAATATAAATCCTGTGGATATATAAATGAAAGCATCAGCTTCAACACAAAATATTCCCTAGCAGGGGTAATCCTGGAGTGCATTTCTCAACAGCAGAACTCATAAAACACAGGGCAGGTGCATACAGAATACCTCTAGGATTACTTTAATCCTTTCATTAAGCCTTTACCCTTCAGACTTATACCTCGTGTTATTTTCTGTCAGAGTTGTTTTGGTTCTGTATTTCTTCTGGATAAATTTACACATTTTTATAACTATGTCAAATTCAATTTCTCCATATTTAGATAATCTTATAAAAAGTTTAGGGATGTTTCCTGTGCATTTTTACTCTTCTCCCTTCTATTATAACTTTAAAAGTTACACATTTAGATGGAATTTGGCAAAGCCAAATTAAGAAAATCAGGAAGTTCAAAAATTGTATTAAAAAGAGGGAACAAGCAATTGAAAGGGAAGGCATGTTGAAATTCCAGTTTGCCTCTCTATAAGCAGAGAAAGGATCTAAACCAAACTGTGTGCACCAATGCCTTAGTAAGTACAAATATAATGAAACTACCCTGAATTACAGTGAAGTACCAGCCCACGCAGAAAACGCCTCTATTATTATAGCTTAAAGCATACATGTAGGTGGTGGGAAAGGTGACTAGAGTTTCATTTTCCTTGGCCATATACTCTGGTCTTTCTTTAGAAGAAAAAGACCCACAACGATAAGAAACTGGAAAAACCAGAGTACATCGGGATGAATACCTTTAAATTATTCCACACACCCACCTCTCCCAATCATAATCAAAATAATTCCTGATGCAGAAAACCTGTGACCCGAACACACTTTCTGTGCTAAAAATACAATTTATATGACTTATTTGCAATGCTCACGAACAATACAACACAGGCAGTGGGCACACCTGTATCACAAGCATTCAATCTCTAACCTGCCGAGCACCTTTAGCTAATCATTTAGAGCTCCTGATTTCCCCTTTCAGTGAACTGAAGATCACTGGTGCCAAGGATATTCATTCAGCCATGAACACAAGATCATCTCTGAGCACTTTCAGAATTTTTCTCTTATTAAGCTTTTTAATGTATAATTAGGGATTTCTATACCAAGTGGATACTTGTCAGCTCTTTACAACAGAGTGCAAAACATATGTTCTAAAAAGATATTAAAGAATAGCTTGAGAGGATCTTTTGGTTCCTGTATGAATATTCCTGTAGATACTGGACATTTTCAAGGCATGTATTTATACACACACAGCCAGAAAACATGAGCCATTAGAACTGTATCTTCTTTTGATGAAAATAAAAGCAGCTTCATAGATCTCTTTCTAACATGGGCTCTATATTCACTGGGATGTATGTCAATGTGTAAAAATGAATTATAAAAATTGATATTTTACAAGCCTGCTTCAGTTGGACAAATGTCTCTGCTGCTAAACCTGTTTCACCTACCTCCGTTCTTCAAATCACTATTCGTATAATCCAGCTGAAGTGTTAAGAACAGATATTACTGTTTCAATTATCAACAGATGGCTTTCATGCATATTTTTTTTCAGTCTTGCAATCAAATGAAACCTGCTCTAACAATAACTTCTTCCAAGTTTCTATTTTTCAGAGTCAAGGTGAACCAAAGGAAAGGAAGACCTTTTCCAGCTTAATGGAAAATGTGTTGAATATGTTCTTACTGACTCCAGCAACGGAACTTTCCAGGAGTGAAGCCTGGGCCCAGTGCATGTAAACAATGTAACACATGTAACACATATAAAGTTTTTGTCGTAGTTTGCTATAGGTACCGTTTAAGTTACATTTTAAAATAGCTCTATTGTAAACGTTGCATATTTATCACTTGCCTACAGAGAGTAGGTAGGAGTTTGACAGTGTTGCCAAAGAAATGTCAGTAAATGAAAAGCAAGTGCCTAAATTTTCAGTTGGAGAACAATAAACCTTCTAATTATTGCACATAAGTTACAGCCTTTCTGTAGTAAACACCAAATAATCAGGAACGGAAAGTTAACCCTTTAGGTTTGAAAACAAAACATTTGAAATATTTGAATGATAGTAGTGCAATGGCCCTTTAAAATTAAAATGCATGAGGTTTAATAGTTTACACCCTACCAATTCCCCAGTTAGGTTCAGAATGCTCAGGTCTTCAAGGAAATAATCCTAATGTCTTCTACATCACATAAAAGAAGAACCAGAGCAAAAAAGAACCATATACATTATTATTTTCTTTTTTCAAGTTGATTGCTTGGCAATAACCAGTGCATGAGCATGTCTATAAATCAATTGCTTCAAAGACTCAATCCAGGCAACTAACTAAAGAGAAATGTTTAATTGTCCCAAGGGAATCTTTAGCTTTTCTTCCCTTGCTCAGTGCGATAGAACTGAAAATGGCACGAACACACACCTTTCCAATAACAAATTTATCAGATGCTGACCTTGTAAAAACTGGTATGCCCCAGGCCAGAGAGACGAATTTACAATTGATATCAGAACTGTACTGTCTTTCCTTCATCCACATAAAATAACTGTGCTGGGTCCCAGAGCTCCAGGTGGGAGCTGTACAGCTCAGCTGGGAAACAGGGACCCTATAAATCTCCCCTTGGACCACGGAGAGGCCCAGCACAGCATCACCTGGCCACGCAGGGCATTTTGTGTGGCTTTCAGTGACTTGGAAAAGAGGTAGAGGCAACAGACTCACTGACATTGGTGTAATAATGCCAACAGACCAGCAAGCATACGAAGTTCCCTGCTCCAGTTACTACTGAACTAAATGATCCACTAAAGCTTGTCCTTAAATAAAGAAAAACATACAGCAAGATGTAAAAAACACCCCTCTCATTTTTTGCAGATACTACATTCACAAGAACAAATAGCATCCAGAGGATTTCCAAATTTGAAGCGCAGCCAAAATGGTGCTGTCAGAAACAGATGTACACAGCCTGGTGGATGTATTCATTTTTGTTTTCTGATCATCATTCCAGTGGCACAAATGATATTTCCCACATGCCCTCAGTCTGCAAAAATTATGATGAAAGCTTCATAAATTACTGATGCATTGCTTAGACATACTCTATAAAATTAATAAATTCTTCATGAAGCAATGGAATGATGTGAAAGCTTCCAATAGAGATTGTATGTAGGTCTTCCTTGGGTAGTTTCTATAAAGAAAAGGCCCTTTAGAATGGAGATTAAGATGAACCAGCTTCATGATTAGACATAGCACTCATATAGAAACGAAATCAGAGCAACTTCATTATTTTCCAGCAGTCTAAAAAAGAAGCGTGCACAAAAGACTAATAAAAGTTACACAGCAAGAATGTAAAGAAAGAGACTCAACACTGCACTGGGTAACGATGGGACTTGGCTGTGAATGCAGGTGTACAGCAGCACAGACAACTGTGTACAACTAATACCAAGTAAAAACAGGCATCTCTGCCTTCTACCCTCTCTCCTGGAAAGCTGTCAATTGAGAAAGTAACTGACTTTACAGTTCATTAATTAGTGCATATTGCGTATTTAGCGACAACTTCAAGTTCTCACTTGGGTTACAAAAGCTCCACAAGGCCTGTAAAGCCTATACTAATGTGCTCTGTTTTACTTCCACTGAATGGACAATTTTTCAGCCCTAGAAAACTCAGAAAAGTAACACAGGGGAACAAACTCAGAGAGATATATATTAAATAAGTATTAAAATACTTTCAAATTATTTAAAGAAATATGTGCTCTGCCTTCTCTCAATGGAAGGCAAGATTTCAGAAGCTCATATTGTCTTTTTTCCTCCTAAATGTCAGACGTTTCCTGCTTCTTATTTTCACAGCTGAATACACAGGACAAACCTAAACCTGCTGCTCAGCTAGTCCTGCATGGCTCATACACACAAACAGTACATGTTCTTCTGCAGTGGATTTAGAAACCATACAAAAGTCCTACACCAAGCTTTTCTTATGCCAGGCAAAAGAGGCAAGGAAGCAGCTGCCAAGGTAATTCTGTCCCAGTGCCCATTACCCACATCAGGAAAGCTGATGCTCCTCAGCTTTAGCACTGGGCAGTGCAGACTGACCACTGCAGTGAGACCCCCACTCGGACACACGCCGGGCACTCTCAGGGACGTGTGCTGGGAAAATCCTTTGGGACCAGGGGACCCACAGAGAGTGAGATGGACACACTGAGCACCCTGATCAGCACGGTGCGTTACACGTTCTCAACTGCAGCACGCGCAGGGCACTGCAAAGGGTCTGAGGAGATGTTTGCGTGACATGTATGGCTAATGACTCTGCTAGACTCGAGCCCTGATCATGAAACATCTGGCAACCCTACTGCAAAAAAGACTTGTATGTGACTGCCCTCCGTGGAGCTCAGCACGTTGGCTGAGGAATGCAAATGCTCTCAGGGTAAGGGCCTCTGTTGTTTGTCACAGTCCTTTCCTTGCTACTTGCTTACATTAGCATCAGTCAGGAAACCTTACAAACCAAACAGAAACATGGGGCTTTCTCGCCAGAAGTATCATCGTGCTCTTAGGGCCATCACTTGTGCTGCCGCTGCCTTATAGCCATGACAGGCTGTATTATTTTATTTAGCTGCAATTATTGCCATCATTCTTGCAATGCCATAAATAGGCCTGGCACTTAAAATATTCGTTTCTTTCTCAGGTTTCTTGGATGTACAATCGCAATATTGATCTGTTTACAGTTACTAGATGCTATAAATTCCGTTGTCATTTCTAGGAATCATTTCTTTTAAATACATATCCAAATGTACCTTAAAACGAACAAATCCATATAGGAGAATTTAATTCCTTAAAATATGCAGTGGGTAACAGAAACTGTTTAGAATATGAGGAAGATCATCTTTGTAAACCCATCCATAAGCTTGGGATAAATGCGTATTTTAAAAGACTACTTAAATGGATGTACTTTACATTATGGGATTGAGGAATGAATCTATTGAGGAAGCTGAGATGCTCATGATTAGAAGAAAAAAAAAAAGAAGTTTTTGAAAGTTTACAGACTGGAAAAAAGCAATAAAACCCAACACTTTTCATAAATGACTGTGCTAGTTTTGGCTGGTGTAGAGCTAATTTTCTGTAAGTACAGGATGGGCTGTGTTTTGGATTTGTGCTGGAGATTGTTTGCTAACACAGGGATGTTTTCCTTACTGCTCAGCAGGGCTCACACAGAGTCAAGGCCTCTCCTGCTCCTCACCCCAACCCAGGAGAGAGCAGCCTAGGGGTGCCCATGGAGCTGAGAGGGGACACAGCTGGGACAGCTGACCCTGAGTGACCACAGGGATACCCCAGGCTGTATGTAATCATGCTCAGCATATAAACCCTTCCCCAAGAAGGAAGTGGAGATGTTCACAGTGATGGTGTTTGTCTTCCCAAGGCACCAATGTGGGATGGGGCTCTTGCTGTCCTGAGGAAGTGATGAATGAATTTTTTGCCTGCCCATAGGAAATAGTGAATTAATTCCTTGTTTTGCTTTGCTCCTGCACAGGTTTTGCTTTTACTATGAAACTGTTTTTATCTCAAACCACAAGTTTTCTCTCTTTTATCCTTCCCATCCTCTCCCCCATCCCACTGGTGGGTAGAGAGCTTTGTGAGGTTTAGTTGTTAACTGGGGTTAAACTATGACAGTCGTTTTTGGTGCCCAATGTGAGGCTCGAAGGGTTCGAGATAACAACAGATTTGATTGGAATGTGCCAGGTGGAATTTATAGCTGTCATTGCAGCTTAGCTATTAATCAGCAGGCTCCCGTGCTTGCCACGGGGCTCTCTTGCCTGCCTGTCTCTTAGAGTCCAGTGCTTGTTAGTGGCTGCGTTTTGCTCTCGCTGCTGTGCTGTGCTCTTATCACCTCACTGCTGTGCCTGGGAACGTTGTGATAACAGCAGTGGCCGCACACCTGGCCTGGCAGGTGGCCAGGCCATTGCTGCTGTGCCTGTGCTGGACAGGCTGGAACTCCTCTGTGAACTCCAATCCAAGGGACTGTGACCAGTGGGTGAGTCCAGGTGGGAGTGGGGCACCCTGAAGTGCCTGTGGCCATGACCAAGCCCGGACCAGAGCAGGTACATCTCAAAGCATCTGTGGCCGTGGCTGTGTCTCTGGAGCAGCAGGTCCATCCCTGAAGGCACTGTGGCCCATGGACAACGCCATGCTGGAGAAGATGCATCTCAACGATAGATAAATCTACGCCACAGCAGTGGCAATTATAGAAGTATTTAGAGTTCATTATTTCTCAACCATTTCTTTCACAAGCACATTAATACAGCATTCAAACCACTACACATATATCTCATATACAGAACATAAGGTAGGTATATCAAAGTTATTCAGGAGAGTTACAAATGACATTTTTCAATTATTGTTGGCAGGCTAAAACTAGAGAAGGCTTCTGCAACTTCCTTTGATGACTATTTTGAGTTGACACAAAGATCAAAGTCAAAATATGGTCATCATATCCTAAGGAAGACCTTGTTTGCAGAGCAACCCTATATGAACGGATCACTGAGATGCAGCCGCTTTTAATAAACACTTTCCTCTAACAAGAAGGAAATTTGGACTTCAAATACCTTTATAACCATAAGGACTGGTATTACACTCCATCAAAAGGAGACTAAAAATGGATCTAGTGAAGGAATAAGGTAACGTTTTAAAGTGATTTCCCACCAACCTTAATGACTGATGAGGCACAAGTTTAGTGTCAGCACAGACACAGGTTTGAGAAAGAGGAAGGAGGGGAAGAGCTCATTCTTCCTATGTCAGTCTCCCATAATACTGCTTGTACAAGCCTTGACAACATCTTGTATTTTTTCAAAGAAACAACTCGTGTGAAACCCCGTGTTGAATCTACAGAGCCCATACATCATCCATAACAAGCAGGACCTACCTGTCCATGGTACAAACAAGGACCTCATAAGGTGTCATATGGCCTTGGAGCCACCCAGGGGAACCTGTTCAGGAATGGTGTAGGGAACATGCTGAAAGCAGAGCCAGCATCACTCCCTAGCACCTACATTTAAAAATCCACATACTAAAAAAAACAAACCTAAGAATGGCATGGCCAGTCCAATCAAGTAGAAGATATTAGGGTATGTCAGAGCTTCATGCTTCTATGCCATAGAAAGACCTGATGCTGCCCAGTGTGAAGTTTGGGGACATCCCAAATGACAAATTTTCTGTGTCACTTCAAGAAGGTCATACCCACTCATAAGAAAACATACAGCATAATTCCATGCAGACAGAAAAATATGAGACAGTCTACTTCTTGAAGGCTTCAGTACATCCTATCCCATGCAACACAGAACTCTTTTTCTCCTGCTGTAGAGTTCAATCCATTAATTTGTTTTGGGTTACAGACTAAAAAGCACAGCCAACAAGATCATCTTGAACTGCTTGACAGGGTTTTTTCCCTTCCAAAAGCCACAGATTGTGAGCATGAATCAAGCCATTCTTTCTAATTTAATTGGTTGTAGTTTACACTCACAACAAACAATTAAGTTAGAATAATGAGTTTCAATCACAGGACTCTAGCAAACAGTTTAATTTATACACGTAGTTAAAGTCACCATCTTACTGTCCTTTCCTTGCTCTTGGTACTGTACTAGAAACATTATCACCAGTGATCTTCTCATAGCATTAGAAACTTCTTCAGCAGTGGGTAGGAGAAATGTACCTGAAACAAGTATCAGGCTTCACTGCACTGAAATGAAGTGAGCAGAATGCAGTCCTGACTTCTTTTACTTATCCTATTTTTTTAAAGATTCAATAATACCTTTTGAAAGGGCTTCTAGCAACTTGCTGTGTTTTAACAGCATTTTAATAGTATTAATAATTAAGTAGTGATTTTAAATGCAGTAAAACCCATATACATCTTCTGACTGAAGGATTAAACAGGTGCAGGCCCAAACTTAAACAAATTTAACTCAGCATTCATTATTTTAGTTAATTTAGAATCAAGAGCGTGTACAGTGTTCAAAATGCTAATTAGCAATGTGAAAATAAAATCCTAAAATGGTTTCAAAGAGTAACTTTTGCATGATTTCTGAATTAACCTAAGCCAATCACTTCTTCATCCTAAGAATTAAACAAGAATTCAATTAGACAAAACCATTAAACTGGCAGCTTTAAGAGCAACTCTTCTTTCTGCATTTGAATATAAACACTTATCTTAATACCAAGCCAGACATCGTTAAAGTCCCTTGTATTCAAGAGAATCCTTGACTCTTGTTATAGGAAGCAATTTTAATATCAGGAAATCAGTTGCTTGATTATTTTTTGTTTATTTATTTATTTTTCAAACTAAATTAGTGTTTGCCAAAACACTTCAGAATAGAAAGCAGCCTTATTATGAAATGACAGCTGGTTGGTTCATACTTCTTACAATCCCCAGTTCATGCAAAATACCAGGTTTACGTACTTTGAGGTAATCTGAGCAACCAGTACCAGAAGAAGCCGGACAGAGTATCCACGTTTATTTCCATGGATCAGCAAGAACTTTTCAAACTGAAGCACTTGCAAAAACGACATTCAAATGAGGACCGAGAAAACACTGACTATCCCCAACATTCTGGGATCCCAGAAGCAAAACCTTTTCACCACTCTCACAAAGCATTGCTTGTACTGCACACTTCCAAGTGTAGGAGAGCTGGACTGAAAAAATGGTAACTGAAATGTTGGTGTGGGAAGGTGAGAGGAACTACAGGCACTTTTCTGCTTTGCACGTCAATAAAAATACCAGATAATTAGTACATTAAAGGTTGCTTCGATTGCTATGCATGTTCATCAGAGTATTTCCTTAGGACCAAGCAACAGTAGAACCCAGTCACCATACAAAGGAGAGATGTCTTTGAAAGAAAAGGCACAGAACCACCTGCTGCCCCTTCTTTGCTAAGGGATACTCACCTCAGAGAGACACCCAGCATTTGTGTGTACAGAAAGTGAAATCAGACAGCAGCACAACCACAACAACCAACCGCGGGTACCTGCCTGTACCGGGACTCCTCATGCCCATCACAGCACTGCTGGAGCCAGGGTGCTGCAGGGGGAACATGAGAGGAAGGAAGGGCAGGGCACAGCACTGGTGGCCATGCTCCTCTCTGATCTGTTCCGAGCAAGAGCACAAGTTTATGCCAGAGGGATATAGCCATGAAAAGTCAAAGGAGAGAAACCCTGAAAAACAGCAGCATTAACAGGCCAAAGGGAGACTAGAAGGAAGCCAAGGTAATGAGGGGAGGAAAGGAGCCAGCCAGAACTGACAATTCGCTGCAGGGCAGAGAAAGTCCCGTCAGAATCTCAGACACCCCTTCAGTGAGAGAAACTCCCTCTTTTGGCTGCCTTTTCAGCTGCTCCAAAGGGCCTTTCTCTTGCCGCATGAGAAATGGAAGCACGAATGAGTCACATTGGCCTGGCAATTCCTCCTTCTAGGAAGAGTCTTTGCACGTTAACAGGTAATTAACACCAGGAGCTTATTCCCCTCCGGCAAGGGAAGGCAGCACGTTGCAGGTGATGCTGCCCAGTGCTCTTCTCTTCCCCCAGCACATGCAGCTCTGGAAGGTGACCTCTGGTACCAATCACCAATTTCATGATGAAAAGTAAAATAGCTCTGCTGCCCAATTTCCCTGCCTGACAAATACAGGCACTGCATTCCGTTGGATACACAACGGTTTGTTTTTCTCTCTTGCGTTGTTTTGTGTTACAGTGCTTTGCTTTTCGTAAGGCTACATTCCAGCATTGCTGCAACAGGTTAATTATATTCTATTTTAATAAGCATCGTGGTTTAACCTCTGCTTGTATGATATTAAACTCTCAACCTCACCCCTGCATTCTTTTCCAACAGGGAAATACCAGACAGCCTGTGGTGGTTATGAATGTTTCTTAACCTCTGTGATGTTTTTTCTAATACATCTTAATTTATTATTAACTATTAGTGCAAGTGTTCTGAATCCAGAATTTGCAATGGTCTTGGTGACTGTGGTCTCAGTGATTATCGCAGCCCTCATAGAGGAAAATTACTGCTTCTCCTCTTCAACCTCACATTTTTGTACCAGTTCAAGGACTTTTCCCAGTGGAAACTACTGGTCAAATGACAGGCAAAGAGTTCATGTTCAAAACATTCCCTCCAGTTCGTGACTTGCTTATGATCTGCTGCCCAGCCATTGTCTCCCCCCCAGCTACAGGGTTTTGGTTACTGGGGGAACCACAGTGACATGAACACAGAAATGACCAAATCACACTCAGCCTTATACTTCAATACACACTGTGTGCTCCAGTCCACACAATTATAAGAAGAAGAAATAAGGAGAAATAAGGAAGTGAAATTCAGTTAACCAAAACAACCAAGGGAGACAGGAAACCCAAAGGCAATTCCTTCTGTTCAAAAGCATGGACATGGAAGAAAAACAAAATCTCCATTTCAACCAGAGATTGTGCTTCAACCAGATTTGTCTAACTTCAGGATTTCTACAATCCTGTGCTGTATTGGAGTCCTTAGTCATTGCTGTTCACTGCCAGGCCAAAGAAATATTTTATCCTTCAGAATGCACATGAGTTTTCATCCTATGGCTTTACAACAAGCTTCATCTCCAGGAAACATAACAAAAAGGAAAATCAATGTTGTGTAGTATTTAGATTCTACATATCTGAGTAGCCATGATGAATTAATCACAGCAACAATGATCTGCAAGGAAAAAAGTAAAAAAATACATTGAACTTTAAAATTTTACATTGAAGCAGAATAACCCCCTCAAGCTACAGAGTACAGTTACCATAACACTATTTTGGCTTTGCACAGCCAGTTAAATAAGATTCATTTAGCAACTCTTAAATACCAGTAAAAGGCAAACATCTTCATGTATAGGCCATGCTTGCTCATTCCTGTGCTCTGGAGTTTATTCAGAAATGATTTCTTCAATTAGCCAGACATAGTGTCTAACGAAGGACCTACTTCTCATAAGAATTATTTAATCATGTGGAAATTGGAAGGCATTTTTTCCAGCTATTTTTGAGTTCCTGATTAATTGAGAGATGCTTAAAATGTTTTTCAAATTTATTTTCACCCCATAATAATCCCAAAGAATTTTCTGTATCCCAATTCCTTTCTCTACCACCATAAAACATTGGAAACACACAAAAGTTGTCAGAGATGTGCCACCAGACCTCCACCTACAGTATTCACTACTCTGAAACCTGCAACAGGAAAAGGGGAAAAAATAAAAATCCTTGAAAAATTACAGAATAAAACCCCAAGAGACAATCCTGCTGCACAATTCTACCTGGCCTTATGATAGGCTTGGCTTTGCTGTCGAAAATCTGTAAACCTCTAGTAGTATTGTACTTTATTAGCATTTTGCAACTGAAGTCAACACCTTAAAAAACTACAACAGTAGCAGTATTTTCAGTTATTACCTTATTATTACCTTGGTTCCCATCTATAAAAGCTTCTATTACAATAGGTAAGCTGATGCTTTTTCAGTCATATGGCCTGAAATCCATACAGAAATGCACTACACAAAATACTGTTTTTGCTCTAGACAACACAGACAATGAAGGAGAGATGAAATTTGTAGCATAAATACTAGAGTAAAATAAATAAAGCAGTAGCTGTCAACATATTAACAACAACTTAATCTCTTGAAAATGAGAAGCAGAAATGAAATCAGAAAGAATATTCCCGACAGCTACAGTTACAAGTGACACACACAAATCCTGTTTATTGTTCTCTTCCCATGTGAGCTGGTATCTTATACATCCCACTGCTTGGGAGTTGATTATGAAAGCAATGCTGGGGTCTAAGATTTTCTTACAACTATTCCACTGTTTGAATTCCCATAAGAAATGCAGAAATAGGTCACACCAGTCTCATACTGCTCTGCCTCGCTAATTTGGCAGACTAACTTCTATTAGCAGCACACTACATTTGCCTGTAATGCATCACAAGCTGCTGACACTTTCATACATACAAATAATTGCTTTTAGAGAAAGAATTACTGCATCAGTACTAAGTTATGGAGTACTAAGTAATTCGTAAGAAGCTCATCTGAGAAGTCTACCACATGGCAGGGTTTCCCATTCATTTAAATAAACACAGCTGAAAGGAAAAGTCTCACACTCTAAGTGTTCCTCTTCCCTCTACTATTATTTCCATATATCATCACGAATTCTGAATGAGCTTTAGCAAATACAGAGACTGACAAACTGTATTGCCTTTGGTGAGATAAATCCTTCCTTCAACAGCCTCAAAACCACGCTCCTTTTCTGCCTTATCTTCTACTCTATTCCGCGCCTGTTCAGATCACTGTTTTCTCTGCCAATCTTCTAAAGCCTTCGCCTTTCTGTTCTTCACTTTCTCCTTGCTCCCATTACCACTCCTGCTTGTCCGTATTTTAGCTTTTTTTCATAAATACAACGCATAAGAACAGGGTAACTCATGAACAAATGCTACAAACCAGAGCTCCATTCCTGACATATCTGTCATGCGCACATCATCCCAGACCTTGGACACAAGACATTAAAGTACATTCACCATTATCAGTCATTTTCCCAGTTCCCATAACTAGACAGCAGTGTCATTAACAACAGCACATTTTCTGTGACATTTTTGCCTGAGTCCTTTTTTTTCCCTGAACTGATAACAAGAATAGAAAACAAATTACATGGTCTATACACTTAAGTGATTTGTAATGGATTCATTTCACACCAAGATGTGGTAAGTAACACCATCCAGCACACCATGTCAGTATCACAGAGTTTGTGATGGAATGGGAACAATAACCGTGCAAAATGCAGGTAAGAGGTCCCAGAAAATGGCTGGAGCTCTCCCAGTGCCCCTCAATGCCAGCCCACACCAGGCAGCTCCCTGAAGGGCCAGGGAGGCAAAAGTTCAAGGATATTTAGTTACAAAGGCATGGCTGTGAGATGGGTAATCTTGATTCCTTCTGCGGAGTAAAGAATCCATCTTCAAAAGCATAGCCCTGGACAGGCCAGCAGGACTGGGAAAGCTTGTGGGATGGCTGCAAAAGCTGTAATATATCAGTGTACTCAGAACTAAAGAAAACCCCAACAAAAAAAAAAAAAAAAACAAAAAAAAAAAAAACAAAAAAAAANAAAAAAAAAAAAAACCAAAACAAAAAAAAACCCCAAACAAACAAAAAAAACCCCACCAGCTGTTTGTGAAGGGGGACCTTACTCCATTTTGAAATTTGTTTCTTTGATTTCTCTTAGTAAAGGAAATGAAGTTGTCTCAAATAGAAGGGTACAGGGTTAAGTCCCGTGCCAGTCTATTTTCTTTGCCTCTGAAAACTTGTAAAGCCTAAAGAGAGAGTAGACACTTCAGGATGTTGAAAGATTCCCCATCACAGTCTTTAAAGATGATCAAAATGCCCAGTGTTGCTAGTTTTGTATGATGGAATAAACTCTTAAAAGGTAAAATTAAGACACGTGACCAGGAATTGCAAAGTAGGATTATCCATTCAAAAAACCCTGTGGCATAGCAGAAAAAGAAAAGTACAGACCAAGGAAAGTACGTGCAAGTACAACAAAAATCTAAAGAACTAAAGAAACTAAAGAAATACAGATTAGTAGAAAAGCAGAAGTCACCAATTTCACATAAAAATTTTGTTCATCAAGAACAAAGGAAAAGAAAAGGAACACCTAGAAAAGGAACAACTTCAAACTTAAGTTGATAGAACAGAGAAGATCTCACCAGGTACACAACAATTAATGAACATGTTATAAGAGTACTGTAAAAGAACAGAAATACTTCCAGTTGATTTGAGTTCTGATTTATTTTATTGTTGATACTTAATCCTCCTTTTACTTCCTTTTCCACTGACGGAGCTGAGATAAGAGAACTGCAGGACCACTCAGGTTAGCAGGGCCCTCCAGAGATAACCTCCCAGGAGCTGCTGGGGTCAGCACAGAGCGGCCCAGGGCTCCACCAGGTGCCTGCAGGGACAGAGATTTCCCCAGCCTCGTCTGGGCAACATTTTCAACAAAATCCTAACCAAGTCTAAAGAGAAAATGGTATTAATGTTCACAGATTATGAAGAGCTTGAGCAGAATCTGTGAGGCTTAAAAGTGTATTTTCAATCTGGTTTCAATCAGGTTTACATAAACCTGTCTACATACAGCAAGCAAGTGTGCCAATGTTTGCGGCCTCATGGCTCCTGCCTAAAGAGCTCCCCGAGAGAGAAAAAGCATCATTCTGCAGTCAGGATTTCTCCGTGGAAGTTTTTACTTTATCTAGGAGGAAAAAGTGAGCATACAGAATTTTAGGGGGAAAGAAAGCGCATAATTTCTATTTTTTCCTTGCCTAAACTTTTTCGTTCTCCAGTTATGATGCCTGATAGAAATGGTACATGCATGAAGCTGATACCATTCCTTAAAATGATTCAGGATAACTGCCTCAGTATATTTCTATGAAAACTGTGCATAACCCTTGGCCTAAATAATATAAAGTCCCAAATTAAAAACATAACACTGAAGTCAAAGGACTTGGCTTGCTTGTGCCTCTTTTGACCAGCCTCAGCAGTTAAGACAAACATTACAAAGTTTTCATGCATGCTGTAACATTAAGAAGAAAGCAAAAAAAAAAAGTTTCAAGTACCTTGAATGTTGACACGTGAGAAACATCATATAGATACACGGGACAGGCTGTGCCTCTGTGAAGGGCTGGATGTGTCAGCTTAGATCTCTCCCACACTGCTCTGTTTGATTTCTCAACCCTAGAACTGCACGAATTTTATGGCAGCTTTGGCACTAGTATTTTGTAAAGCTGTGTGTCCCAAAGGAAGACAAAGCACTTAAGAGCACTACAGACCAAGAACAACCCAGTCAAGACTTGGGACAGGAAATTTTGTAGGGACAGGATTGAGACCTCAGCTCCCATGTTAAAAAAGAAACCTTCCTTCTTACAAGAAGAAGGGAGAACACTGGCTGTCTAAATCTACATAATCTTCAAATCAACGTTAAAAAAAAGAAACAAACCAAAGAACAACACACCAAGATTCAGGTTGAAATATCACAGTCATTGTTATGTTGACTAGAAATTTTACCAGATGGCTACCTTTGATTTGTTTTTGAAAATGCATTGCTTGAGGAATCAAGCAATGTTTAATCCTGGTATTATGTGTCTTATTAAAATCCTAGCTGGTTCTACACTTGTGGATTACTATGAATTTGAGAAGTACAGAAGTACAACCACACTGCAGAAGAAGCTTCACGAACTCCTCAGCAGACAAATCCCTATTTCTAAATATTATACAAACTCCTGCTCAGGAAATTTTATCCCACTGAACCCTCTTTTATTAGAAACTTTATGATATAAATGTCAGCACAGTTTAAACTGTCAGAATACTTTTCTCACAGAAATATATTAGCTAGATTTTACTGTAGCATTCTGCATGGGCTCAGCTTCAAATCCTACTCATAACAGTTATATTAGCAATAACACAAATTACACATAATTGGATTTTTTTTAGACTGCTAGTCTCCCCCACTCCACTAGCAGAGCACATAGAAACCTCTTCATTATAAAAGTCTTTCTTTTTTTTTTTTCTATGACATTCCAATAGAGAGAGATACTATATAGAACATTTACTATGTAGTAAATTAGGGAATCTTTACCAACTGCTAGTAAATCTGAAAAGAAATGGTATAAATCCACTGTAATTGAGAATAAAAGAATGATGTACTGGCTATTACATTCCCTTTGAATATAGGTGGCACTAACAAAAGGGTACTGTAGATAATTAATGCATGAAATTCCTTTTAAGCATGATTTATGATAAAAAGTTTAAATTTCAAGTTTTCTGGAGAGACTAAAACATAACATTTTCTCAAAGATATTACAATTCTTTTCCCTAAAAATATTTACTTTGAACAACTGCAATTATTTATCATGTACTATCTACTCCTCTATTTGTCAATTAAACTACAGTATAAAATGTATATCGAAATAAGAAACTCAAAATAAAATGCACTTCTCTCCCAACCCCCCCCCCCCCAAAAAAAAAAAAAAAAGAAAAAACAAAAGAAAGATAGCACAAGGTGCTTTAGGAGCATCACCGCTGTTAAACCTTAGGTAATTTGCTCCAGCTGTATAAGCTGAGGGGTTTTCGCTCTGCTCCATTAACAGTATAATTACTTGTGGAAACCAACCATTAACTTCATGTATTTGCCACAGCAAGAATCTGAGTCCATTATTTTTAAGGGGTGGGTTTTTTTTGAAAGCTCCCTGTGGTTTTTGACATTTGGGACTGAAATGAGTGAGTGGGAGGGTTAATGTGCCCCTGAGCAGCTGCAGCAGCTTTGCGCAGAGCTTTGCAGTGCCCGTGCCCAGCTCCGTGTGATGCTGGAGCTGCGGAGCCGGGGAACAGCAGCAGCCTGGCACACCTGGAAACGAGCCCAAACACCTGAACTGGCCAAAGGCTACCACAATTCAAGGAAAAAAAAAAAACCTCAAACTTTAAAATCAAACTATTTTAAATATCTTAAAAAAAACCCCACCAGCACCTCCAGTTTTCAGCACAGAAAGGGATCCAATCTTGTATCTATTTTTAAAATTTCAGGCATTCCCTTCATGTTTCTCATCCTTGTGATGACAGACCTAGTGCAGCACCAAGGAGTTAAAGCAAATCCAGGTACAGCACATGGACATCTCTGAGAAGTAAGATTTTAGAAAAGTTAAATTAAGAAAAAAAAAATCTATTGATTAATGAAGTATTGTAAAATGTACATGTGGAGCTTAATACAAAATCAATGGGGCATTTATTACCTGGCAATTTCCAAAGTTAATTTAATTTGGTTCCTTTGCCATTATTTACATTTAAGAAACCTACAAGAGTATTTGTAAATAAGACAAACACCACAAAAACATCTTGAAAATTCCTCTTTGAGAGGATACTGGGGAAACCGGAAGAAAACATCTTAGTAAACACATAGCATATTTACAAGATAATGTAACATCTTTATGTCAACGATACATGGGAAAGTTGCAAAATACACTAAATAAAAGCAAAATAACTGTGAATTTTTAACCACGGCTACAGTTTCACTGAAACTAAATTCTGATTTTTTTTATAAATCAGGGTTTGTTTTGACATACCAAATATATTAGATAATTTCTAAATTGTCATGGAAGTGAAAGAATATTTAATGTTTGTACTAAAAAGACAAGAGCTACAAGAATGAATCACTTGTTCACAAGCAGGAGTTGCTAAATAGAACAGTCTGTGAGATATTTGATAAGAGATTCACACATGCCTGTTTGCCAGAGCCAAAAGCAACACTTGTTACAGTTTTTCTGTCTTCATTTGTATGTGTAATTTATTCAAGAGACAAGTAGGTAATAAATTATCCATAAACTTAATTTTAGCAGCAGAGCTTTGTAGAGGGCTTTGCGGCTCACCTGCAGGTGCTTTGCTGTGGGCGGCTCTGGGGTATCCAACGCGCTCTCGCAGGCACTGCTGGCACCTTTCCTTGGGGAACAGCACCAGTGAGCAGCCACTAAACCCCGCTGACAGCAGCAGCCCCGAGTAACCTCTCAGTGCCAGCCTGCTCTTTACACTGAAATGGAGACAGAGGCCGAACACAGCCAGAGCTGGGGACACAGCTGGTGCCACCTCCGTGCTAGGGAACTGCCCGACTTCTCTTTTCATCACCTGCCGCTTCAGAGAACTCTTTTCCTTTGCATCTTTGAGCAAGACTAGTCAAAGGTATGCTGATGAATACTATCACAATCAGAGTATGAGTGTTATAGAAAGTGAGAACTAAAGGAGAACTTCCAGTGAGTTGCTGGAATGATGCCGCTGCCACCACCCCCGAGATCCTGATGCTGCGTGGGAACAACACCTGGTCCCACTGCCCTCAGCAGGAGACTCTCAAATCGCAACTGCTGCCAAACATGCTTTAAGCATATCCCCATCTCCTGTGACTCTACCTACAAGCAGGTCTCTAGAAATTTGCTGCTATCGCCGCTCTGATCATCAAGCAGATTTCCCTCTTTGTGGCTGTGTCTGAGTACAAGTGCTGCTCCTACAGGGTTCCTGCAATACCTACCTCTTGTCATTCCTGAATAGTTCAAAAATGCCCAAACCCCATGAATCTTTACTAAAGAATTTTATTGTAGCTGATGACTTGTATCATCAAAACATTTTTCTCACATAGAATTTCTTCAAAATAAGGCGATATATATTGTGAAATCAAAGAAAAAGTAAGTTCACTTGAAGGACTAGAGCAATTCAAAGCTGCAGCTTGCTTGTCACTTAGGAATGTGATTTTCAACGGTATGTACCTTAAAGTACTTGAAAAAACATATTTGTTTTTTTCCTGCCATTGTCCCCATACTCAGAAGCACACAGAGTCTCACTGACTAAAAAAAAACCCCTCTCAGGGTGGCTGATACTGTTTTTGTAATTGTGCACATCTATTTCAGTACTGCACTTTACATTAGTAATTTCATAAATACTTCCTCCGCCTATAGCACTGATAGGTATAATCAAATAGCTCCAGTGGATTAGCGTTACAAACCAGAACTTTCATCACAATAGGATGAAGGATTGGTACAGGAATAGAAATGGACCAACTCCAACTCCAACTCCACAGCTGGAACTGAGCATAACAATTGTTTTCCAAAGCCTCAGGTTTTTCTGCTGGAGCTTAGACTTCATTCCCTGACTTCAGTTTATATAGGCAAAGGAGATAGATCACAATTACTAATGTAATTTAAATAATGTAAATAAATCCTCCATTTACCTCTGAATGCCCTGGTATTGCTATTCTTACCCGACTGTGGATTATGCATTATTAAGGAAGCTTTCCAGGCACTCACTTGAACCTGTGAGTTAGGGGTATACAGAACTTCTTTTATGAATAAAGTTTATGCTTGCCCCAACAGCCTGTCTGGTATTTCTTAGTCATGAATGGTAGCATTCAGGTAGGTGGGACATATTCTGGGAATAAGGTCTGAAACCTTCAGCTTCAATTCTCAAGATTGCTGTATTCACTTAATGGCAATTGAATAAAAATAGTGCTCTGCAAACCTCACACAGCTGCCTGGAGACACACTGCTCCTGCAAGGCTGACAGATTTGGTTAATTGTGAGGAACTCTTTCACTCATAAAATGAAATGGCTTCATGTCAGTTCAACAAGTGTGTACCTGGCAACTACAATATGAATGGCTCTTAATTTATCTGCAGTACTGCCTGCATGCTTTATGAAAAGTATATGTGTATATATAAACAGGGTAGAAATTAACTTGTGCCTAAGGCTACCACCACATGTCAATTACGCTGCCAGACTTTCAGGGGTTGGTATTCTGTCTCTCTGCCTGGGGGAAGATTTGTATTCAATTTATTGTTGAATAAGACAACCAGTTTGGCAGGGAAAGGAGATTAACAAATTATAGACTATTTTTTTAAAAAGGTGAACATAACTTACTGAAAACAAATTTTAGGAAGCTTTCTTATTGTTCTTGAAACTATTTTAAAATGTATAAAGCTGGAGAGGGGAAAGAAAACCATTAACTGTCTGTAAGCAGGATCTAATACAAGCAATATAAGTTAAAAATGTACCCTGTCTTTGTTTTATTCTTTCTCTATTTTATTAACATATAAATATCATTGGGAGAAGCTGCTGCCATGCTCAGGGAGAGGATGTAAAAAACAATCGTGCTTCTAAACAAGGCAGTAATTCACTAGCTGTTAAAAATGCTTTGTTTTTTCTATTAAACAAACACATAATTTATCTCCGAATCTGTCTTTGTCTTTACAAAGAAACACTTCTTATCATTTCAAGCTTAGGTCTGTCTCAATATTGCCATATTTTTAGAGCTGCTCAAATAGTTAGGTGCCAATTGATAGACCAATTCCAACCAAACACAGCCATTCAAGCCCAAACTCATTAATTGCAATAAAATTCAGAGTGCTGATGTAGACAGAAAGGGTCACAGGTTTGGGTTCACCCCACATAACACTCACACCAGTTATTTCCTTACGTGGATTCTGTGTTTTGAAGGTTCTTCCCCACCCCTCGACCCTCAGAACTGCCAAAATTTCCACGTCAGTGGGAATGTAAAATTTCCAGCATTCCTCCATGCCAGGTTCTCCCCATATGGGGGCTTTTCCTCAGGTTAGGAGCTCCAATTTAAAACAGCCAATTTTTGGCATTGATTCTGCTGAAGCAAGACCCAGTTTTACTCCCACCATTACCTGTACGATCCAATTCTTGCTCCAGAGTGCAAACTGAGACATTCTGAGGCCAAAGCTCCACAAGCAGCCAATCTGTGGAGGAAACCTACACCCAGCAAGGCATTTCCCCATCAATTTGTTATTGACTAGAATGGCTGGGTATTGGAAAGGGAATGTGATCTCTAGTGGGGCATTTTTCCGAATTGCGAGTTTCTGTTTCCTGAGTTCTGTTATCTTGTGATCTGAGGAAAATCAATTCTTACAGGAATTATTTGTGATTGCTGGGCCAGTTTATATACACTATACACTATGTACTCTCTCTGTGTGTGTGTGTGTACACACACTGTCTTACAGCAGGGGAAAACTTGTCCCAGAGAATAATGTGATTAAACCTGCGGGATTGATCACATCTCCAGGTGCTGCTACAGAGCTGCTCATACAACATCTCCACCAGTCTGGCAAACTGGGCAGTGGGATAGGGGGACCCCACAGCCCGACCCGTGTGAGAGCTGAGCTGAGTTTCTCCTGCTCACTCCAAGGGAAGAGTTCTCCTGCATTCAACTCTCGCTGCAGCAACAACCCAGGGAGTAGGAAATGTCATCACTGCAGGTGTCCTGCAGCTCAGCTGCTGGGAGCACATGCTGTCACACATTCCCAGCATACCCCCAGTGCCTTTGCCACTCACTGCTCACTCAGTTTCTGCATTTCCAGGAGCCACCAAAGGTCACCAACATGTTCACCATCAGCTCTCGGTGTTTGGAAACAAATATTGGCTAAAGAGTTCTTTGCTTCATCTGAACGATTTACAAAAAGTTACCAGTTTACAAACACAGAACATCAGAAATAAAAAGGCCTGACAGAGTGCTGTGGCAAACAAGAAAATCCTCACAGATGGAGCATCTATTCTCTCATTTTCTCTCCAGGAGCGTTCTCTGCCTCTTAGACTCTTCGCACATTTAGTTGTACAGTAAAAATATCTTTTGGTGTCTTTCCTCAAGACATCATTTAGTAGAGCATGAAAAAGAATTGAAATGAAAGTGTAAAAATTACTAAAAAAATTAGTAATTGTGCAGGACTACTGTATTTTTTTTTTAAATATTTTGCCTATTTTGTCTATACTAATTTTTAGTCGATTTTTCCACAGGGCCAGATGGGCCTTAACCTCTGCAGTGCTCAGGGCCTTCTTTCTGCAGATCCACAGCTTATGCTGTCAAAGACAAAGGTAATGTCAACAGGAAACTGAGTTATCACATCAGCAAGTTTTCTGAATCACTATCACTTTAAGACAAAGGGGCAAATAGGGATGTCAGCAAAATAATCAAGTTTCAAAGGGAAAAAATCTATCAAGGCAACTGTACTTATTAAAAAAATGTATTTTTGATTCTATTTTTGACTAGAATGGTAAATATTCTCATGGCAGATTTTTTTTTTCCTGCAATTATGTACAAGTATACTGTTTAGCATGGCAGCTGTGCTCAAATCTCATTTATTGAATGGACATCATTAGAACCAGCAGAGCTCAGGAAGGTTATTAGAGCCTCATCTCAACTATGAAAATGTTTAGTCCAGTGGGAATGGTGAATGGTTATATGAAACTTACTCCAGTTATCTTATGTTAATGAGAAGAAACAATGCTGAGTTTTCAACGAGAACAAAACAAAGCAAGGAAAACAGCAACACGAGATGCATTTGTGACCACAGCCATCAAGATACTCAGTTTTATATGTTCCCAACATCATTAAAACCTGTCCATCCTGCCATTAGTTGATTATTGCTTCTCCCTCCAATCACCAATCAGCTTCAGCGTGCTGGAGGCTGCTGGTTACAGTGGCAAGGAACAGCTGTGTACACAGGGGAGTGAAAAACAGCAAAAAGCCTTTGTGGAAACAGTGACTTAGAACGGCTCCTCTCCCACTGGTAAAACGCATGTGCCACATCACTTCTTTTTTCATAAGCTTTTCTTTTTCTTTTTTTTCCCCCCCTCAATTTATTTGATGAACTCAGAGAGGTTTGAGAAGATTTTAGAAAAAACAAGTACACAGTAAGTCTACAAATTTAAAAAAAAAATTTTTCAAAATCCCTATTTTTCCTTGATACACTTGTACTGTTTCAGGGAGAAAATGTCTTAGAGCTGTCAGTTAAATGTATGACTAAGAAGATGCACTTTTTACATCAGTTTTGGAATAAAATGTAAACCAAATTAAAGTAACATTTTTTTTTTTTAAATATAACCTTCCTGTTTTTCAAATATAGCTTTTACACATGTAGGAAACACACAAATTCAAGGGGGTTACATGTAAATACATATTGCAAAACCCTAGGCAGAGCCTTATGAACAAGCCCTGCCTTCCCAAAGAGCTCACATGCACAGCACACATGGGGTGTGCTGAGGTTAATGTGCACAAAAGAGTTTTTTCAAGCCCAGTAGAAAGTGTTGGCTATGATCTTTTTTCTTCTTTAGTGTACCTCGAAGTGTTATTTTTCTTTCACATTCTGTTCTACAAAAGATCTTCAGCACCTATTTTGGCAGAAAGCTTAAAATACCAGGGCAATCAGAAAAGAAGTGCAACAGTGACTTCACAGAAAATTGAAGCTGAGCAACAGAGAGGAAAAAGGATCTTCAGTGATCTGTGGAGGGCATCTGTTTGTTGTTTTCCTCAGACCTGTTTGCTATAAATTAACACCTAAATTTTGGACAGGGTTTTTAGTTCGTTTGTTTGTTTGCTTGGAGTTTTATGGTGGTTTTTTGTTTGTTTGTTTTTTAAAAAGACCTGTTCATTTTTTTAGGACTACGTTTACCTGCAATCACATTAGTTATTGTCCAGATAAACCAAAATCAGAGTAAACAAGACCTGAATCAGAAGGAATTTTGGTGAAATTTTTCCTTGGTGAGGAAAAAAAAAAACCCAAGCACTATTAAAAAATGACAATTAACAGCTCACAGTGCAGTCCTCCTCTACACTTCACAGTAAAAATACTACAATAAAATAACATTATAACGACCTCAGAGGACATCTTCAGCAATTAAGAGACAAGAAATGGCACATTATTACAAAAGTTTCACTTCTTTATTTTCCTTATTTCTGCTGATTTAAGACCCTGTGACATTGATTTGTTCTGGGGAAGGACTCCAGTACCACAGTCTTTCAAGGGAAAGTAAACCTGGGTCTGCAGAGCGTATTTCCAACCATAAACCTGTGCATACTTATACATGAGTTGCAGTGAAGTCAGTTTACTGAACTTAAATTTGAAAATAAAAGTTTCTGGAGGCCTGATATGGCCATCAAAACACTGTGCCATACACCTTCAATACGGAGAGACTTTAAACTCAGGCCTAAATACAAGGACCCCAGAGCCAGTATAGCAGTTCAGAACAAACGGAATCAAGGCAGAAAGGGCAGGGGCAGCACTTGAGAGGGAGAGGGCAGGGGGAAAGCCAGAATGAATGAAGGAGAAATAGAACTCGGGCTCCAGCTCTCCCGAAGCCATGGCTGCAACAGTTCACAAGGTTTGAAATTTGAAAGGCTCTGTTGCCTTATTAAGAAATGTTATCTTGATCTATAATTACATCTGGACCATATAAAATAAGCAATTAATTTTTATCAATACAGATTAATACAATTTCTGTATTTAAGATCCAAGGAACTGATCTCTGTGTTTGCAATCTTTGCTCATTTCATTTTGTGAGGCTGCCTGTTACTGGCTTATTAAAGTCTCATTATATCATCAAGCCCAAATGTCAACCCCGGCCCCCATCCAGGCTCTTCTCTCTGGATTCAGTCATTTCCCACAGAAGCACTTTCCAACAGCAATGAGTCTGACACTTGCTGACCAACGCAGTGTTTACAGTAACACTCCAAGCCTTCATTCCCTTAGCTAAAATGATGCAGTTATTCAAGACTAACACACAGCACTGAGGAGCAAGCAAGCTCCTTCTACCATCTGTGTGTAGAGGAAATGATATATACGCACGTTTTCCATGGGGAAAGCTCCCAGCAGAGGTGCCCAGTTCCCCCCCATGCCAGAACCAAGTTTCCCCCCATGCCACTGCCCCCCCATGCCAGAACCAAGCGCATTTCCCAGCAGACTGTCCCACATTTATGAGACACGGACAGAGGATCTGCTCCAGCTCAAGTCTCCAGCTTTCACGCCATTATTTGCCTTTTTTAAGCAATCATTTGCCTTTTTTAAGCAATTATTTGCTTTCCAGCCCAAGTTAAGATTGTCTTATTTCATATTATTTTGCAGTCCAAGAAAGTTTACCTCAGTAGCTATGACCATAAACCAACTAGGAGCCGCTCATTCCTCCAACACAAAGCATTTTGTTGTTTTTCCAGAGGTATTACAGCATGAAATTGGAATTAAAATAAATTAGTAAAATAAGTGAAAATTGTCCTTTAGAACTTCAGAAATGACTGCAATAATGGCTTCATCTTGCAGTTAGGAGGAATGGCTGAGAGATCTCTAAGTAAATAATTAGATGTATCACTACAAGCCCAAGCAGCATTTAATCATTATCCCAAAATACACTGAATTAGGAATTTTAAAATTATTTTCCATATTAGAACAAGGTGACCTAATCCATCAGGATCAGCTTCTAGGATTCTGTTGGATATGTTGTCAGTATATTTCAAGTTCAGAAATTTGATTTTAAAAAGCAACAGATTTTTCAAAGATTATTCTCTCACTGGCTAAATATGATACCCATCTGTGAATTAAAATAAATACATTTAGGAAACTATCATAGGAAACTATCAAAATGTTCCTTAAAATCAAACATATGGTAAGTGTTCACTCTGTCAGGCTCGAGCTGGGCCTCTCCAAAGCTGACCAATCTCATGGGTTCTGATTTTTTTTTTCATAATGTTAATTTGATGAAAAGGTTTAACAAGATCAGCAACACGAATATGTGTAAGACCTGAAAGAACAGCTTAAATGCAGATCAGAAAAGTATGGTTTTCTTTTTATTTTTAGTTTAGAAAAATAAACACCATACTGATAAAAGGTTGCCTATTACAAGGAGAAAAATGATGTTTTAATGGTTTTTTGGAAGAACAGCCAAACTAAAGAAAAAAGCCCAGCTACTTGGCTTAGTCAGTAATATTTTGCCGTGTTATGATGTGAAGCAATTCCAAACAACAGCACCAGCATAAAGCATATTCCCTCTAACAGACATGCATCCACCTGGGAAAGGACAGCTTGCTTTGGGACAAAGAGCTTTAATATTTCTATACATTAAAAATAGAAGGGTTTTAAAAAAGAAACTTTGGACTTTTCAATTAAAGGGGAAAAATATTATGAATAAACCATTTCAGCAAGTCAACAGAAGAGACAAGGAACAGAAAAGGAAAGCAAGAAAAATAGTAGACTAAAATGATGAAAATTGAAAAATGCAATTTTCAAAGTTAGAAGCCTTCTTGAACTTGGGCCAGAAACTCCAGCCATCATTTCCCTTTCTCGGTTTGTATATCTAATTATTAAATTGACTTCCATTTCAATATGTTATTTAAGAACTCAAACCTGTACTGTTTGGGGACACCTGTTTCTCTTTGAAACACTGCTGGGAGACAGATTCGAAGGGACAATTGATTTATTCCAGTTGTCAGGCTTAGAACAAGAGATCCAAACATGGATTTTTCAGATTTGTCTATTAGTTTTTCCTGGTTTTCTAAAATACGTAACAACCTTATGAATACTTCCAGCACACCCAGGGGATGCAGGTTAGCATGTGGAAGCCTTGGCCCTGGCTGCAGGAACAGAGGTGAGCCCGTTCCCCAGCTGCAGCTGGAGAGGGGCTCTGACTCGGAGCACGGGCACAGCTGGCAGCTCTGGACACCTCAAAGGCTAAAACTCCCCTCCACTGGGCTACTCAAATTGAGGGGTTTGTGTTCCAAAACCTTTCAGCCCGCCTTGGAAAGTTTATTTGGGAAAAAAAAAAAAAAATCATCAAGTTAAAGCTGATCCAGTCCATTATTTTTAGCCTGGTGCCTTTGGAGGCAGCGGATGACAATGGAATGGAAAATTCCTTTCCTCCTGCAGCTCTGCAGGTGCACTTGCATCACGAAGGAGCTCCTGAATAAAGCAAACTGTACATATTAGTACTGCCTTCAAAACAGCTTATGAACTTTTCAGTCCACTGTGATCACAGTTCCCTGTATTAGAAGGGAGCCTATGCCCTTAAATCTTAACTCTGTGAACTCTTCCCTTTAAAGTACCCAACATGAGAACTTTTTCAGGAACAGGAAAGTCTGAGCTCTAATGAGATCCTCTCTGACAATTGCAGAATAAAACCTTCTATTATATATACTACAGAGATTGGACAGACATTTGCTATACCTCTCATTTTTCTTTACGATCCTCTCAGTCCCTTAACTAGAGTACGGTGTCCCTGACTTGAATTTATATCACGCTTTTGAGGATGCAAAAAGCAGCACATTGCAGAACCTGATCGCTTAAAGAAAGATAACTTCATGGAGAGGCAGGGTGGTGTGAACTAAACTACACAAAGCAAGAGATTAATGCCTGCAATAATAAATACATACATATGGACAAAGTCACACTCCTCCATATTGTCTTTGAAAAGCAACCAATGATCAGCAAACCAAAAAATAAAATAAAAACAATTCTGTAGTATCCAGCATAAAGCAGATTTTTCTGCTGTACAGCAAAAGACAGAAGGTTGCACTTATTCCAGAAGGTAGGACCCAGGTATCTGAGTCTCAGTGGGCAGGAGAGGGAGGGAGGAGGCAATGCACAACAACCTGACACAATTCCTGGTAACTTGGCTGTATAACGTCTGCTATCCTGCACAACAAATTTAAGTGTGAGGTACAGGGAATAAAACATGGGGCCTTAACTCTGAAGCCCATCTGAGGAGATCAGCATTATGGGGTTCACCACTCAAGAGCCTTCTAAAGCTCCCATAAAGCCTGAAAGGAAGTAAGATTTCCATTCCCAAATGAACGGGATATCAGCTGCTGCTATTTCAGAACCATGGAAATGGCTTTATTGATTTCAATTTTAAAGTTTAGAAACTGCGGCCTTCATAAACACACACACATACAGCTGAAGAGAACTATATCACGATCATAAGGCAGAGTGCAAGCTTCAAAGAATTCTCTTCGTACATGCTGTCAAGTGTGGCCAGAAATAAAGACCAAACTTTGAAAACAAGAAAGAGCCAGTGTTATGGGGGGGTTTGCTTGGTTTGATGAAGTTTGTTTATTTTGTTGTTTTAGGGTTTTTGCCCTCCAAGAGGACAAGAGGACCAGCTGCTGAAAGATTCTCTCAGCTATGTGTGCCATCATACCATCCTCTCTCTTCCTGGCAGTATCATCTCATTCTCTCTTTAAATCAAACTATCTGCCCAAGCAACATGGAGCCTCAATAAAGTTCAATTTCTCCTGAAAACAGAGCACAGGTAACATTACTGGCACGGTATCAGGTGTCTCCCCATCTCAGCTTGGATAGTGCCACCAGTGTTGGAGCTGAAGGTGAAGTACTCTTACGCAGGGCCAGAGGTGAGTTTAGAGGTATTTCACTCTCACAGAGAACTGCTGCAGGCCTGTGAGGGGAACCAGCACTTCAGTCCCCTTGGCAGACGTGTCTGAAGCCCTTTAGCCACGGCCAGCACCAGTAGTGTGCAGATGCACAGCACAGTCCACCGAAGGACACTGAGCAAATTTACACACCAAAGTCTTAAGAGCCCAAAGCAATCTTGTGGTTAGCAGGTATCACTGCTGCTCCTGCCGCCCTACGACTCAGACAAGGGGGAAAAGAAATAAAAAGACTAAAAAATATCCCCGAAGTCACAAGAGTCACAAAAGAAGGAACACCACTCAACTCCTCCTCTTCTTCTTTGGTCATTATCAACTCTTGCAACAGCAGTGAGACACCGCTGCCTTCTACCCTGCTGCACACAGCACTTCAAAAGTTTCTTCCACAAGAAAGAATTCTGGTTTCATCACAATATTCTGCTTTGCAATAGTGGAAATACATCTCAAAACAACTGAGTCTTCAGTAGCCCCATCTTACATCGTGTCCACAGTACTGCATGCTCTACATGAGGATTTCCAGAATGGCAGGAGAATTCACTAAGAGATTTTTAATTTTTAATTTTATGGGGTCTTTTAGTATTACATGTCCTTCTAAGCTCATCGTTTACTTTCATCATATCCCACCTATGAGCTGATTACAAAAGCACAGTGTAACCTAGGCGTACATTCTCTTAAAATGCTCCTTTAGAAGATCACAGTATTTTTGGTTGGGTTTTTAGTTCTTTTTTTTTTAAATAATTATTCTACCTCCCTTTATTTTTGCCTTTTTTTTTTTCCTGATAGGAAATCCATTTAACGAAAACAGTTCATGTGTCATACCGTATCTCCTAAAACTAAATTTTAATGACTGTATTAAATAATGGCTACAGGCCAACAGGAAAATGGCTTGCATGGCAGTTTAATTGACAGAGCATCTGAAGTGTCCTTGAAAATTATTTAAAAGTTTATTACAGTCCTGGAGGTCAAGAATGAAAGGCTTCAAACAGCAGTTCTGTGGAGGTCCTTCTCTGACCCAGATGCTAGAGCTTTGATGTTCCTATTAATTCAAAAATTAAACTTAACACAGCCACACGTTCAAAAACTCTTCTCTTTTGAAAATTTGCAATCATTCATACACCGTAGAGCTCAACAGTGTTTGAATCTCTGACTGGAACATAAATCTGTGATGAAGCATAATTACTTTAAACCAAATAACCTACACGATGCCACAAGCAATGGGAGAACACATTTAAAAGTCACTAATTTATTATGCAAGCTGTAAAGAAGTGAAATATGTTGAAAACAGGTATAAAGTGACACAAGTATTTTATATATTTATGAAATACCTCACAATATAATTATGGCATTCATAGTTTCTTTTTCTCATTAATATTGTCACTGAAATGAACTTTGCATGATAATATCTGCTAAGTAAATAGTTATTGCTGTACTTACTAATAAAGTTTTCCAAATTTTACATCACTCGTGAGGAAGGAAGAATGTTTTCTATGCCTTCATCGGACAGCTTAGGATACAGTTTATATATTAGAATTAGATTAGTATACAGATTTTGCATAGAAAATAAAAAGAAGTCTTCATACTGAATGGGAAACCTAAATTTTCATTCTGCCAGAGGACAGTGAATACCTTAATGACTGTGCCACGTACACAAAATTATCAGCATGGCAGGATGACAAAAAGAGGTTAACTGACAGATACAATAGCTTCACCTTAACCCAGATGTCAGGAAACTTGTCATCATTGATATTCAAAGCTGGAACACAACATTTAAGTGACTCACAGAAAGCTGAATACGTAGGCCTTTAAAATATCACGTGTGTAAGAATAAATTCATAACTCACTTTACCTTAGGAAAAAATGAGGTATTTTCTGCTTTGTTTTTATTTCAGAGCTTATTATTTTGTTAAATATCTTCTCTACATGGCTTTGGATCATTCTACAATATCTACATGTGGTCTAAGATAAACTGACCCTTTTTTTTCCTCTGAGTTTTCTGCATTAAATCAACAGAATTACTAAAGATTTAAGAAAATTTGAGCTCAGAATACAGCCTAATTGATCTCAGTGTTATGCATGAATATAATCTCTAATTCAATCCAATATAAAGCACAGTTTAAATGTGTTGATGACAGTTGGTCAGAAAATGTACATGGTAAGAAACAAATCTGCATGCTTTGCTTGCTTGATTTTCAGGAATGCAGAGCATTTAACTCATGTTTAAATTATGACAAAATAGGCTAAATGTTTCAAGGGAAATGAAGGAAAACACAGACAACTTGTCGTTTGAATTAATTTCTCCTGTTCCACACACATATCAGGTATTTTTAAAAGGATGTATGAACTGTCAAAATAAGACTCATCCTCTTATTACTTTCCCAACACACCTTTTTAATATCTACCACAAAACACAGAGAGGTGCCTGACTACCATGACCTATGAGAACCATAGGGAACACCATGACAGAGGATCGTGCTCTGGATCACAGCACGTGCTCATGCACACAGAGTATGCACACTGGTTCTCTTATTAAATTTAACTAGTTTGTCCATATTTCCAGCAAAAATAGGATTACATACATTTTAGGGTAATTTACTTTGAAAGAAATCAGTCTCTTGCTAATCCCAGTGAAAGGAATGTGAATGGTGAAAGGATATCTAGCCTTAGTCTGAAAACTGCTATTGGCTGTCAGCTCCACATACTGAAATTATGATATGAATTAGTATCTTCAAGACATGTTAAAAACCTTTCTTCACTTTCCTTTGAACAGATTTATGAATAATTTACAGTTCCCCACCCCTAACTTGATAATGAAAATGAGTCCAATTTGAACTTTTAGCTCTTTGACATTGGAGAATATATAATGCAGAATTAGACTATAATAAGAATGCAGCCTGGATCAACCTATTAATCATTTTGTGATCTTTTTAAGAAAAAAACCCAAAAAAACTATTAAGAAAATTGGTCATTCAAATGAATCATTACATTTCAACAAATGTTAGCTTTTATACTCCTCATCTAAGAGGAACCCCTACTTTTACCAGAAGTGTTTCTCCAGAGTCATCTTTTTTTTCTAAAAGAGTAGACTACAGTTATACCAAAAAAAATTTGTCTCCTCAAACTTAAAATAAAAATGTTATTTTTAACACAGAAAGAAAAGTCTTAAGCACTTCTTTAGGAAAAAAAAAATCTTCAGAATTCTTCACTTTCGTGCCCTTTTTTGTAACTGCATTTACCTTTCTTACAACAGCATTTAAAATGTTACAGAACGGCAACAGTGCAGTAACAGCAAGTTTATCACAGCTAATACTCAGGTAACCAGATGACTTGATATATTGACTAAAATCCCAAATTTGGATGGTTTCATCCCTTGGTAATGACATGGAATGATTTCTACTGGCAAGATCACGAAATTAGTCACAATCACTACAATTCCTTTCCCAGCAGAATTTGAATTCATAATAAGAGGAATAAGAAGCTGTATTGGTTTGGCACGGCC
>VYZQ01016390.1:0-14491 GCA_013400655.1 Mystacornis crossleyi | reverse complement strand
GAACAGGAGTGTGAAAACTCTTGGTTATCAGCAATGTCCCTCGGTCCTTCTGCTGTTTTTATATAGCTTTCTTTTCCTCATATTTGGTACTAAAATATGATTTGGGTTACTTTTTTAAAAAATCTGTCATTTTTTGTTCTTTTCCATTTCAGCTACTGAATCCTACCATCCAGTTCTAGTTTGTTGCTCTAAGTGATCTCTTCTTTTTCACTCTTTGACGTTTAAAAGAATTAGAAAATGGAAAGGATATATTTTTTAGCTGAAGTCATGTGTCTAGTCTTTGCAAGTCATCCAGTCTTTTTTCTATAATAAAAAGTTGATAATTAATCCTGTAATATTTTCAGATTTACTGGACCCCTGCTCTGACGCAGCATAGTGCTGTACATGCATAGAATTAAATTTGGAATTGGGGAAATTTGGTGTGAAGTGAAGGAGACTGAAGCAGTGTAAAAGCAAAGGCAGTGTTCCCTGGAGTGATGGATTTTGTATACAACCACTGCAAGCTGTCGCATTTTGTATTCCGCTTCCTTATTAAAATAATTTTCCTTGCTTGCTTAGGGCTAAATTTGACTATCCCCACTTCATGGAGACATGCTCCCAGTGCAGGCTAAGCAGGGAAAAAAAAACTCCAATGGTACATGCTAAAAATTGGATATTAAGCCATATGACTAATTTTAGTTTTGAAATATTCCTTTTTTTCTCTTTTGTGGCATAAGAGGCTTATTTTACCTGACTTCAGGCTTCCCACACAAAGCTAAGTGAGCACAGTGTGGAACAGCTTATTTTAAGGTGGAGAAAGTCATTAGCTGTCTCCTGCTGAGAGCTGGTATTGAGAGAGCCAAATTATAACTCACTGAAGTTGAGCATGAAGGAGAGGTAAATTATTGTTTATGATTTGACTGTTTCCTGCTTGGAGCTCTCACCCTTGTTAGCTGAGCATGGTCCGTGACCTTCTGGGGTGGTCAGGGATGGGGCAGGAGCTGAACTCCGAGAAGGAACTCGTTAGAACACTCAAATTAAACACGAGCTTCTCATTTCTTTGCAGGAACTGAACATCCTTAGGAGAAATAACCTTGCAGGCAGCTCTAGACTGTGAACACAAATTGCCATGAATTTCAGGGTCTCTGAAAGGATCTGTGCCTGCCTGAGCAAATGAGGGGTTCCTTGGGGCCGGAGGAAATAGCTCAGGATGCAGTTTTGGGGATGATATCCCCCTACAGTTAATGGTCCCTTATTGTTTTTTACAATCTCTCTCTAGTTATAAATGTTTCAGGGCTTCTGGGAATATTTCATAGGAGTTGTTTCCATGGATTTTATTAGGTTAAATGTATATTTGTCCAGCACAGCAGAAGTAGTTAGATAGAAAAGAATACTAAAAAAAGAGACTTGTGACTCTTGAAGTCTTCATGCAAGAAGGAAGATTCTATTCATAATTTCAATTGCAAGCATGAGTTTTTTCCACTGTCACTTGTTAATAAATCTGTCCTTAAGTAAGGAATTCTCACTGCTTGGAGAGCAGGATTCAAAATCCAGTTATTTGTCTTCACAGCCTCTGTGTTTGTTTCAGGGGGAGTGTGCAAGTCCCGTTCTGCTTTTCCAGCCATCCCTGTCTGTACTGATGCAGAGGAAGGGGATATCCTTCGTTGTGGGGCAGGAAAGAGGCGCTCTAGGGTGTAAAGAGAACTCCAGAATCATAGAATTGGTCACGGACTGCTGAGCGTTGGAAGAAACCCCAAAGCTCATCCAGTGCCACCCCATGCTGTGGGCAGGGACACCTTCCACCAGCCCAGGCTGCTCAAGGCCTCATCCAGCCTGGTCTGGAGGCACCTTGAGAGGGCATTTGGGAACCTGTTCCTGTTGGCAGCTGATGGAAACCAAGCTACGAATGCCCGGAGCTGTAATCCAACCCTGGTTTGGAAATGATACAGAATCCAACTCTGTGCTCTTCCTGCTTGGAGAACAGGCAGAAGTGCTGCTGGTGGTTCATCTGTTAAGGACAGACAGATGCACCCCAAGTTGGAAGAACAGCCAAGCATCCCTTTTTGTTGAATTAGCACTCGTTCTTTAAGTGGGACATGTAATAGCTTTTGTTCATGAGGAGTTTTGCCAAGACTCTGCCTTGTACAGCACTAAGAGTGTAGCCAGCACACTGTAATACACAGTATTGTCATAAACTGAGTTCTTGGCTTCTTTAACTGTAACCCGAATAGAAACAATATATAATTATTCCTTTTAAGCATTTCTTAACAAGACGTTTTTTGAGCAGTCACTGGAGCAGCAATCGGTGATATGAACGAGGGCATTAGCACTCAGACCACAGTAACAGTATCATTAAAATGCAACTTCTGAGGTGCACTGCTTTAAATTTGCCTCATTATGTGCGCAATTAGGGAACAAACAATAAAACGGCCATAATTTTTCTGCAATTTCTTATCCTAACTGCCTTTTTTAAAGCTTAATTAATGTTAAAGAAAAAAGGAGAAAGTGGTGGGCTGAGCCCAGGTTTAACAAGCAGAGCCATCCTTCGGAGTGATGGATGAGCGCTGCCGGCGCGCAGCCCCGAGTTCCTGTTTGCTATAGCAGGGAAAAATGGGCTCCTGCTTTTAGGTTCAGCCTGTGCTTTATTCCCCTCTCTGGAGAAGGAACACGCTGGTGGAGCAGGCAGGGAGAGAGCCTGCCCAGCCCAAGCACCAGTGCTGCTCCTCCTGGGGAACGGGAGCAGAGCTCAGCAGTTAGCGCTGCACGCTTGGTTCTGCTCAGATAAGATGTTAATTAAGATAGCAATCAGACTGAAGGTCTGATTGTAATATATATACACTGCTGTTTGTGTGTAAATTTGTAATCCATCATTTCTGGGTTCATCTGGACATGTCCATTAGCTGTGGGTTTGGCACTAACAAAAACCAGCGGGAGGGTGTGGTCTGGAGCCAGAGCTGTTCCAGCAAGGATGAATGGGGCAAGTGTCTTTCTTTTCATCCCGATCTGCTAATCCTCTTCAATATTCACTTGGAATGCCATTGCAGATGTTCTATTAGACATATTTTGATGTTATTTATTGCTGGTAACTATCATTTGAATAGATACTGGATTTGCATTAGTTGAGGAGCATCTGGGAAAGAACAGGACAAGGATAACTGTGGCATCTAACAAGGAGAAATCCACGTGGGAAGTGGGACATTATTTAAAAGCCGGTGGCTCTGGAAATCGTGTGGAATGATGCCGTGGTTTGGGACAGGAAGCAAATGATAGTGGGATAACTGGAACTGCAAAAGGAATTTAAAGTAGAGCACAAACAACTGCCAAAGGTAAAACTGGGCTGTAGGATGGTTAATGCTGCTGATGGAAAAGGCCTGAGGAAGATTGGATAGTGGAAATGCTTGAGAAATGTTCTCTGTGTAATTAAAAAGATGACCCAGGTACATTATTCTGAAGTGATGGAGAAACTTGGGTGATTTCTTTGTGCATAGCGAGGTAAATTTATTTTCCCGGCTAGTCATGTTTCCAGGAGATTTTTATCTGGTAATTGTTTGTCTGCAGCGTGCAGATTGATGGGCAACTGATCCTGCTTTGCCTGGGAGCTCTGTCAGGGTCACTGTGTTGCAAGGTGTGACTGACATGCTGATTTTTCAGGTGTTGCCTTCAGAAACTCCCCCTCCCCAAAACAAAGAAATCAGAGAGATGAGACAGGTGAGTTTGCAAACACTCACTATCAAACACTGATAGCTGAGTATCACATACCCAGAGTATCGAGCAGCCGTGCAATGGGGACGTTGTGAGATATTTTCTGTGCTTGGTTAAATATCCAGACATATCTAAATCTTCAAGAATGAGTACACTAAGTTTTCTTTGTAAACCTTCAAGTACAGAATAAGGACTGTGGAGAAGGAGCCATTAAAATTGCACAGACAGAAATACCTTCTTGCCATGGAAAGGGTTCGATAATTTTGTTTCTTTGCTGAAGGGGAAAAAAATCAACCAACGGATGTAGGCTCAGGTACTAACTTTAAATTAGCTTAACTTGCTGATGCCTTAAGACTGGGGATTAGTGAATTTAATTATGGGAGCCAGGAAGCGCATTAAGATAACATTGGACCTTAAACTAAAACCCACAAAGCAATGAAATAAAGTTGGTGGTTTGTGTTCTGTCTCTATAATGTCCTTTTCTTACTGTGCTGTGTCACAGGAGGCCCTTCCTGCCCCTTGGTGGGGGCTTTTGGGGGCTTTTTTTTTAATGAACAAGTGACCTTTATGAGCTTTTCCCCTTGGTCTCTTTGCCAGCACAATGTATGGACTAAAATGTGGTTTGCCCAGTGGTGGTGCAGCTGCCATGGTCAGGTCACCTTGTCATTCTGCTTTGAGCTGTTACAGCCCAAGTCAAACTTGAGTAGTTTTGTGAGGGCTTCAGCAAAGGATGTTTGACTTTCTGGGGAGGACAGGTTATTAGTGTGATGCTGACAGCGTGTGAGGAAAATCTGATTTCCTTCTTGCTTTGCTTCTACCCTCCTGCTCAACCTGGTCAGCTGTTCATTACTGGGCTTTGTATCTGGGCTTTGTATTTACTTTGTATTTTTAAGAGCAAGACTCGAGATTAAACCACTTTAAGACCACTTTTACCAGAAGTTCCAATTCTGAGTCTATTTGCTGATGAATTATGCAATATTGACCTTCCTCTCTCTGACACATGCTGATGGTTTTTTCTTTCACTTGCTTGTATTGAAGTCACACGCTCCTAAGTCACACTGAGAGGCCTCTTAAGTGCCACAAGCCTTGTGGTTGAGTTGTGATGTTAGAAGTTAGAGACTTAAATTGACACTTGGGACTGTCCCAACTTCCCTAACATGGGAAACGGGACATTAGCTTGACACCTGACTTCTGAGCTGGTTCAGGGCCTCACAAATAGGTTCAGGGCCAATATTGGTCTCCTTTGTCTTCCAAAGAGAAATTATTTGAAAACCTTCTTTCCCTGTGTCGTTTGCTAAAAGTTGTCTTTTTATTCTCTGCTTAGCATCCATGTCTTTTTTTTTTAAATGTGTTAAAAGAACTTCTTATTCCAGTAAACATTTTATTCCCTTTCTGGCTGGTGGCTTTTCAGTAAGACCTTGTGGAAACTACACAATATGCAGCTTTATTATCTTGGTATGCAAATTTATTCTGTTTTCACTGTGTATTTCAGGGTAATTCACTTGATTTTTGTTTTATTTTGTCCCAGATAATTAAAAAGTGTGGAATTGTTTAGGTGGATATGACAAAAACACTTGGGTCATTCAAAAAACTAATTAGTCAGCCTGACAGGGAGTGCAGGAGAGCAAAGGGATCATCCCATGCTGGGCCAAATGGCTTTGATCCTTCTAGAAGCACTCCTGATCCTCACTGTGTTTAAACAGTGCAGCTCCAGACTGAGCTTTGTGTTTCAGGCTTGGTTTGGGATCCTGCCACTTCTGGGACAGAATGGAATTTGGGAATGAACACACTTTACTTTCTAATTAACAAGTAATACTAATAAAAGAGAAATGACTATTCAAAGCATAATATCCTATGTTTTACACTCTGTATTTTAACATTCAAATGCTGGCTAACAGAGCAGGTTTGGTGCTCAGGCTCTTGCTCTTACCTGGTCCATCCACACAAAGCTCTTCCTGCTCCAGTCACCTCCTGTTGGCCGATTTGTGCCAGGATCTTTGGGAGTCTTGAAACGTTTGTCAGTGTTTGGCTGAGGGGATCTCACTTTGAACAGTGCAGACATTGCCTTGCACTGTGCTGTGGCTATTTTGGGATTTGGTTTTTAGCTGTGTGCCCTGGAAGTCTTCTGGTTAAAAGCCTGGGAAATGAATCCCAGAGTGGTTTGGCTTGGAGGGGATCTTAAAGACAGTCTTGTTCCAACTCCCTGCCATGGGCAGGGACACCTTCCACTAGACCAGGCTGCTCAAAGTCTGTTTCCCTGCTGCTGTGTGAGCTTAGGGATCATCCTGTACATCAGGGATCCTTCAAAACTGCTTCCTTAAATTAGAATTCCCATGTATGTCTCTTCTGGGATGGCCTATCCTAGAGTAGATTTTCCAGCTTTCTTTTTTCCTCTGTAAATTCTGTGCTCTCAGGCATAGGAAGCTGTTGCTATTTTTGCATCACCTGTGAAGGTTAAGGTTGACTTTGAACAGTCTTCTCCCAGTTGTGTTTATCCCATCCTGCTCAATGCCCTTCCACGGTCCCCTGCCTTTGGAGCACTTCCACTCTGAGCTGGATGAGGTGGGAGATGCCCTGTCAGGTGTCCCTCCCCTGCCTTTGGAACACTTCCACTCTGAGCTGGATGANCTGCCTTGCACTGTGCTGTGGCTATTTTGGGATTTGGTTTTTAGCTGTGTGCCCTGGAAGTCTTCTGGTTAAAAGCCTGGGAAATGAATCCCAGAGTGGTTTGGCTTGGAGGGGATCTTAAAGACAGTCTTGTTCCAACTCCCTGCCATGGGCAGGGACACCTTCCACTCGACCAGGCTGCTCGAANCCAGCCACCTCCAGCTGTGTCCTCCAAACCCCCTCCCAGCCTCCAGCAGCCGGAGCTCCCACCAGGACCCAGGTGGGGACGTGCCTGTCATCCCCAGTGACAGCAAAGGGAACTGCTTGTCCTGGGTGTAAGGAACCCCTCCCTTTGCCCAGTGCCTCACCACCCTGCCCTCTCTGCTGTCCTTCCCCTGGCTGCCAGGTTGCTGATGGCACATCACTCAGCCTTTTTTCTCCAGTTTAAGGTAGTTATTTATTGATCTGCTTTTGGCACTTGGTAAAATGCCAGCTTCTAGTATTAGCTACTGGCCTCGGCTTATTGCAACCTTATAAAATTTTATTGTTCCTCTTCAATGCTGAGAATGTGTAAATGTTTCTCCTAGAATGGGTTGGGTATTTTGGTATTTTCTGTCTTAACCCTTAAAACTCTCATTGTGACAGATTCCCTCTGCATCCTTCTTGCAGTGTTGAAAATGTTTTAAAGCCCGTGGCCTGTCTGGAACAGTGCTGGGAGGGAGGGCAGGAGAGGTGTGATGGCATTCAGAATTCCTGCAGATAAAAGTTTAATAATAAAATGGCTCAGAATTTTTAGGGCTGTTACTAATTCTTGTTTTCTAAACTACCGCAACAAAACATAGTATTTTAGAAAGTATTTTTCTTATTAATATCTTGCTACTAATTAACCTTGTAGTGAGGAAAAAGGTGCAGGAGAACATCTGGCCTGGGAATTGTTTTCTTGCCACAGAAGTGTTGGAGAGCACTACAGGGGTTTTGGTAGCACCTGGAGAAAGGGAGCCAGATGTGGGGAGAGGTGCAGAACCCATTAATAATCAGTCTTTCCTGGGATATTAATGTGCCTTAGCCACATGCAGGTGTCTGGGTATTGATAGAGGCCACCTGTACAGAATGTTTTAGTAAACCTTGCAGACCCTTATTACTATAAACAGGTTTGTTCTTAAGGAAGCTCTTGGAAGAATTCCAGCAGGATCCCCTTCAGGGCTGGTACGTGACTCGACAGTTCTTACAGATGAGAGCTGTGAGAATATTTTGTGATTAGTTAAATATCATGTAATTTTAATTAGCCCAGCTATTCTCTATCTGTTTTCTTACTATTTAGTTTTCATTATCTTTACCGTGGAATTGTCATTTACATTTTTGCTGTCTCCTCGTTACCCAGTGAGGTTGATTAATCCCTATTCTAGTGAGAACACTCCAGCAGAACTGTATAGAATTTATCCTGTTGCAGCTTAGTCCTATTGCTGCCAACTTCTCCCTCTTTAGCCTGACCTGTTCCTTGATGAAACGCAATATTTATGATTTTAAGACCATAGAAAGCAGTGGTGGTAATGGTGTGTGACCTCTGTGTCACAAAAGCTGTTACCTTTTACTGGTTGAAATAATTGCTTTGCTTATGTCCTGCTGGAAAACTGCCCCATTATATGGATCAAAAATCACTAAAGAAATGAGAAATAAAGGGCTTGAAAACACCTATTTAGATAATGCAAGCTGTTATTCATTATTTAAACTTTGGGTTTGAGTTTCCTGTCATTATATATGGAATAGTTGACTTTCATAATGCCAAATTGGGTACTAAAAGATTAATCAGTTGGCAAGAGCATAAACTCTAGGAGACAGAAGTAGGTTGTGACAACGTTGAGAGGAAATAGTGTACTTGAATTTATTTGTGATTGTGACTGACGACTTTTTGCACCCAGTTAAAAAGTTCTGGTGCCAGTTTAACTTACAGGGAGCTGGGTTTTATTTAGCTCCAGGTAGGTAACAGGGAGACCTAGCTGCAATATCCAATAATTCTACAGAGTGTGGGTCATCCCAAAGAGTTAAAAAACTAATAGGATACCCTCATCCATACCCTTTCTGCACTTGGAGTAGAGACATGGAGGACTTTCTCTTTAATAAACAGTGTAATTATTATCTGTGGTGAGTTGCTTCTGCTATTAAAATTCCAGACTAATTCAGCTTCCATATATCACTGAGCAGAGTAAGTCAGCAGACCCTGTGCCCGTGCCTCTGTCTTGTGCTGTTCCATGTTTCTCCTGGCGAGGTTAAATGTGGATTTCTTGCGGGTTTTCCTGCTGAAGGCTGGCACCGCTTCCCTCGCATGGAGCGGCCTCCTCAGCACGTTGGGAAAACAGAGGGTTCTGCTTTAGTTCTGTTCTAGGCATTTCCTTCATCTCCAACCCCTGCAGTCCTGCCACAATGGCTCTGGAATTCTTTGTGTCGCGAATCCTGGCACCAGATCTAACATCAGCCTTTCCATTACTCACCTTCCGTGGCATGATCCGAGCCCCAGAGCAGAGGGGCTGTCTGATGCACAGCAGCAGCTTTCAGCTGGCTCTGAGCAGATGGGCGCAGGAAACGAGGAGCAGTGACAAAGATTGCATGTGCTGGATTCTTTGTCATGAATTCATCTGAATGCTGAGTTGCTGTGTGTATGCACAGGATGAGTCCTCATCTCATTTTAGGAGCACAATTTGTTTTATGCTTGGCATTTCTATAGCCTTTGGCTTGTCCCCTGTGGCAGTAGGAATAGAATGTATTTTTTTAATAGGGCTTAGTTTGCTTTTGTGCATTTCTTTGTGGCTATTAGGTGCTTTAATTTCTTATCTCCTAAGAAGTTGTTGCTGTTCTTAGTTCTCTTGTCTAATCCATGCTGCTCTGCTGCAAATGTTATCACTGCTATTCAGAGGCAAGAAAGGAGTTCCACTGGCACTGTGATATAAAGGGTCAGAGATCAAACTACTTAATTCACTTTTGCATCTTATTACTCCAGGATCAGGTAACACAGGTCTCAGGACCAGTGCTGCTGGGTGTCCAGGAGTCCCTGCCCTGAAGTTTGGGTTGATTCCCAAGGCTGTGACACAGGGCCATTCAAAATTTTTGTGGCTTCCACAACTGCTTGTTGGAGATGGAACCACTGGGATTTAGTAGTGCTAATCAAGGTCAAGAGAAGAGCTATCATGCTGTGTTGCAAACAGGAAAATATTAGAATTGGTAAGAAAATGTACGGCCATAGAAGAAAACAAAAAAAATATGAATTAGGGGTAGGGTCTGTTGGGAGCTGTGGATTGAGCAGTCAGGGACTGGAACAAGGTGCCCAGGGAGGGGCTCGAGTCCCTCCAAGTGTTCAAGATGGATGTGGCACTTGGGGACATGGTTTAGGGCTGGTGATGGTGGGACTTGGATGATCCTGAAGGTCTGTTCCAGTGCTGCTGATTGTGTGGTAATTACACAGAAGCAGTATTTGTCCAAACCCATCTAACTGGCCAAAGCAGCTCATCCCTGTTGTGCCCCACCAGAGTTGGCACCGGGGGTTGTGCTGATGGGACACCTCTGCAAATGTCCCTTCTGTGGCTTCTGGAGAAGCCCTCAGGGGGTTGGAGGAATTGACACCATGAGGCACCTTCAGGGCTCTGGGTCCCCCTTGCCCTGGGGGGCAGCAGTGGCCTGGAGTGACCAGTGCTGTCACTGTGGCCTGGAGTGACCAGTGCTGTCACTGTGGCCTGGAGTGAGCAGCAGTGGCCAAGGTGCTGTGGGTGTCCTGCAGGGGCACGGCTGCCGCAGGAAATGCAGCTGATAAACAAGCACAGTTTGTTCAGAACCAGTTAATTCTCCATTTGCTCGGTACAAAGCGGAGAATATTGCACAACATGACCAAATATTCATACAAATAAGCTCTTAAATTGTTTTTCTCCTTATGCCACCTGTTCTAGCAGCTAAGCTAACACAGAATTTGATCTTGGATTATTACTTGAAAATGGAGACAAATGAGATGGAGCTGCGTGGCCACGTTTTCATTCTGTGCCATCCATCCCACGGCAGGTCTCCATTAATAGGCAGGAGCAGGGGCACTGCAGGCAGGGCTGCTGCTCCTTACGCTTGTGGGCAAACGCTTGCCTTGGCTCATTGATCCTGGGAAATGGTAATAGAACTGAGGCTGTGCCTATTCCTGTGACGATTTACTTACTTTAAGTTTGCAGAGGCTGATTGAACCTGAAGATAAACAGCACAATATTTCCAGTAGAACTACTGGATTCATAAATCCTTAGTTATTTTCGCTCTAAAATTTTCATGTTCTGTAAAGAAAAGATGGTAGATGGGGTAACCAAAATGTGGAACAACTTGTTCAATCATCAACAGCTTGTTCAATCGGTTTCCACTGATTTTTCCTGGGATGGAATAATCCTTTCTGCCAGTAATTCACATGCCTCCATTGTGTGAGACTCCCACATACCAGCCTGGGGACATTACTCGAAGGCACAGAATTACTGTCAGAATCATTTCAGATACAAGTAAGACTTTTCTTTTCCAATAGAAAAATCAAGATAGTTCCTTGCACTAAGGGATTACTGGAGTTTCACTGTGGATTTAATTACCAAGAGGACCATTTTCATGTCACTTGTTGACTTGCTGTGACATTCCTGACTCAGCACATTGGCAGCTGCTGCCTGTAGTGGGTGCAAAGTTATTTAAAGGTTGATGATGGAAAAATCCCCCGAACATACACCTGTGTGTAATTGCTGAGTAGTGAAGCATAACATTTCACAAACCTGTGTCACTGTCTGCTAACAGGGATTAGGTACAACCTTAAAACAAGTTGGAGGGTTGGGTATGAACTCAGTGAACAGCTGGGACTGATGATTGTAAAATTCAGCGATTAATTCCTGTAGAACCATGAGGTGAGAAAGATCAGAGAGGAGAAGATGGTGTGAGAAGCTGAAGCTGGGTCACGTTTCCAGGCCAGTGGTTTGTGGGGGAGCTTGTAAGAGCAGCCAGGGTGGTTTAGAAATCCCCAGCCTGGTGTGGAGTGAGGTTTGAATTGTTGTGCTGGCCTTTATATATAGGAAGAACCATAAATGTGAAATACTTAGAGGAGAAGGTGACAAGAAGCTTCATCATTCTGCCTGCTGAAAGGGAATCAGACCAACAGTTCAATAATACATCCAGTTTTGTAGTTATTAATGCTGTAATTACTCATGGTGTGAACTGTTTTGTTCTCTGTGGGTACATGGAGAAGGACTGATGGTGTTCAGATGTTTTTGTTCAAAATGCAGTGTGCTGAGCATCCTTTTGTACCTTTTTAAATCACTGCAATATCCTGGCAGTGTTTGTACTGGGATTTGTGTAAAACTGGAGATTTATCAGGGCTCTGTGAATACTTAATAATAATAACAATGCTCCTGCCTGTACCTGTTTGGTGTCTTGGTCTGAAAAGCTGCTTGCAGAAGAAAAGTCCCAGACCAATATTTCTTGGAAATGTTCCAGCATGTCCCTTTAGGCTGTGCTTTTATTGCCCCTTGTTAATACACTGAAATGGAAGTGTTCTACTGTCTGTTGTAGAGATCCTGTTCAGTAGACCTGTAGCTGAGGAGTCTTGTGGCTGATTAATAAAGGAACACACTCAAGACTGATCGTTCAAAGACCGTGCAAGAGATAGGTGTTTGGAAGGATAAAAATTAGAGGGCTTAATTACCAGAAGTTTTTAAAGCTGTAGATTTGAAGGCAAAGTTTGAGCTGCTGATTTACCATCAGCAAAGGTGCATTTCTGCAGGACCTGTGAGCCCTGACCCTGCAGGTGTTTGGTGGCACATCAGCTTACCCCAGCCAGGGGCCCTCGGCCTTGGGGTGCGAGGGAGAGCGGTCTTGGGAGGTTGTTAATGGTGTCAGGTTTTCCCTCTCATCCCTGTGTGTCACATCTCACACCCCTCTGGGTGCTGGAAAAGTTGTCAGCACCGTGGTGACCTTTTGTCCTGCCTGTTCTGGCCCTGCCTGAGCCAGCAAAGCACAAACTTGCTTTGTACCAGATCCCAGAGAACACCTCACACCTCACACGTTTGTTCCTCGAAGAAAAACACAACCCAATAATCTCCCTCACATGGCTTTGAAAATGTGGAGCTCCTTCTGCAGTGCAAGTCTGTGTTAAACTGAATTAAGAAGAGTGTATTGCTTTAAAATGCAATCCCTCAGCTCCCTGAGAAGGTTGGCACCACTGCAGCCCTATTTTCTCTCATCAGAGGATATCAAATGTTCTGGCTCTGTTGCCTCTGGTGTGCCTGAGTCTGCATGGGAGGGGAATAAGGCCGCCCATTTGGAATGTGAAGTTTGTCAGAAGGAAGTGCAGTTTCTGTTGAAAATCTTCTACCTGGGAATAAACTCTTCTTTTTCTGTTTCCCCTGTCGAAACAATTGCTCATCAAGCCCCAGTGTGTTTCGTGGAAGTATCTGGCTAACTTAAGGAACTCAGTCAGAGGTTGATGCATGTAAAAAATGTCAGATGTCGTATTTCCACCTCTTTTTACTTTTCCAGCCTGAAAGGGACCCTTAAGGTTTAAGCCAACTATAGTACAGATGGTTTAGAATGATTTCATGGGAATATGAACCATTTTGACTCATCTCTGTACCTTTGATTTTAATATTCTTTTTTCCCTTGGCAGCTCACTAAATATGAGAAAATGTCTTTAATTTTCCCATTTTTTGACAGGGATTCTTTTTAATATTCCAGCAGTAAATGATTTAGTGGAGAAAGTCATCTCACTGCAGAGAAGGAAGGTTCTCTCGTAACTTCACTGAATAAAGGTCATGGATTGGTGTTGTTAATGGAAAAGAGAAAGGAATTGTGAAATCTCTTCAAATATTTGTTTGGTCTCCAAAAGGTAAGTTTAAACTACATATAATAATAATTTCCAGGTTTTTGAATGTGCTTCTTTCCTGCTTTTGTCTGCCTTGGGTTCTTTTCCTATTTATTTATCTGCAGTTGAGCATCTGCTAAAAGTTTTCATGCCTGGTGCCGAGGGTGGAATGGCCTTCCCCTTAAAAGAAGCCCAGGACAAAGGGGATGGCAAAGGAAATAAAGTGCTCCCTGAGAGGAAATAGCACACCAAAAAATACCATTTTTTGGTCCAGGACGACGAGGCCATGTCAGAGTGCGTGAGCCTTGTGGGAAGAGGTGACACCGTGAAAAACGAGAGCAGGGACACTTTGTGTGGTACTTCTGGAGCCCACTGGGGAGGGAAACGGTGCCCCTGCCCTTCTGCCAGCCCGCAAGCCATAAAGAGAATATTTGGCCCCAGCAGCAGGGCTGGGTCCCTCACCCTTTGTTGATGGAAACTTCCCCGACCCCCGTGGTGGGAGCGGTGTGTATCCTGGGAACGGCGCTCGTGTTCCCTCAGATGCCGCCGGGAACGGCTCACAGCCCTTGTTAGAACGGGCCCGATTTTTATCTGTCACAGAAAGTCACAAGAACAGTGGTTTTTAAAGCAGGAACTGGAATAATTTGAATTCCAGTCGGCACAGCAGAGGCGCCGTTCAAAGGGTGGGATGTGCTGAGGTGTCCGAGCTCCGGGCTGGAGTCAGCAGGAGCTGGGGCTGAGATTCAGGTGTCTCTCTGGAGGAGAGGCCCTTGGAAAAGGGCAGCAGCTGAGCAAGTGGCTTTCATCTCCTTTTCATCTCCCTCAAAATGTGGCTTCTTTATTTTGCTGCTGTCTGGAGCAGTTCTTTGGCAGGCTTGGAGCTGTTCTTTGGCAGGCTGAGGGGAGGAAGGGAGCAGTGGGGACCGTGGAGTCCCAGTCCCTCGGGCTGTCCCTGCCCCGTGCCTGGGAAACCAGCGGTGCTGCAGAGCTCCTGCACCTTTGGGTTCTGTCCCAGCCCGACCCCTCAGCCCAAATCCTGGGAATAATCAGCATTTCCCACCTACGGGAACCTGAACGTGTTAAGGGTAATTGTAATTTAATGTGAAAAATAATTTCCTCAAACAATTTCTTCATTATCTTTAGGATAAGATGCTGGTTACAGGTGATTATTTTTATTGAACGGTAGCTGCAAAGTATGAAATTACAGAAATACTGATCCTGTTTGATCTGTTCAGTCTGTGCACCTTGTTATGGACCAAGTTCAATGAGTAGGGAAAACTCAAAGTAGAGTGTGTTTAAGACCTTTTGGGCACTGCATGTTTAATATGAAGAATATGCCTAAGGAAAACCTTT
>VYZQ01016388.1:45986-57464 GCA_013400655.1 Mystacornis crossleyi | reverse complement strand
TTCAGGCTCAGTGGCAGCCACTATAAAACAAAGGAAAACACTTTTCTCTCAAAAATAAACCCTGATGACATAGAAATCCTTAGCTCTGTTGATAAGCCACGAACCAAAATATCTCTCTGCCCTACCATGTCCAGCTGTTTCCACACACATGCCGGCTAGCAGATCCCTACTAGATTAGGGTTATGGAAAATCCAGTGGGGCTTTCCTCTGCTCTAGCCCTTATAGGATTTGGAAGGAGAAGGAGGATCTGTGCTGCATTTAGACAGTCTTCTCACTAGATCAGAGCAGGATAGTTTTTCCTGCCACCTCTTTGTTTAGGCCTCAAGGCCAAGCTCTGCAAAGGTATTCAGGTACCTAACGTCCATCTGTAATCTCTGGGAAATTAGGCACCTAAATAAAACTTGGGAGTTCTTTGCTGTGGATCTTGGCTCAAGCCCCTGCTGCCAACGATCCCGAAAAAGCCTGACTTTGAACCAAGCCTGAGATATCAAGCAAAGCAATCAGTGGAAGACACTAAAGTTCTAAGGAAAATATGTTTTCTTTGTATTAATCTTGGTTCTCATTACTTTGCAAACTAGGAAAAATTTTAGGTCAGTAAACAAGTACAGCTGGAAAAAGTCCTGAAGAGGAAAGAAATGCCAAAATCCATAGGAGGTCAGGGCTGCAGTTGAGAGTGCAACAACATAATCATGCCGTACATCTGAGAAACCTCTGCCTCGTGAACACTCACGGGGGCCCTGTCACATAAGTCATGCTCTCCCCACTTCACAGAGGAAGGTAAAGACCAGGAACCTGCAGCTTGAAGGACTTCTGTGATAGACATGGGGAGCCTATCTCAGCTCTGACAGTTCAGCTCCATTCTTGCAGTGCTTCGTCCATGAAAATACTCACAAGTCAGGGGTGTTGCACAAAAGAAAAAAAGAAAAGAAGATGACTTTCCCTCCCATTTTCAAAACCACAAAATTAAGATCCCGTCTGTCCTCATAAACGAAGCAGAATATCAGGACAGAATATTACAGTACAGTGAAAATCCAAGCAGCACTGCTCGTTGGCCCATTGGTTTGTACTGCCCAACACCACCTCCTCCTCTTAGTGAGACTCGAATCTGCCTGAGTGAAGAACAGGACACGGGAAGGTCTGATGAAATGGCAACTCCCAGCCCGCATTTGCACTGCTGAGAATGGGGTGAGAGAAAGGATGTGATCCATTTGGGCAGCTGAGATCCATGTTTGGGCAGCCACACAAGCATGAGGTCACTCATTAGCACTCTTGAAATCCCCGTGTAAAGAAAATCACAATGGGAAAAAAGAAAATGGGATTGCCCAGTTGATCCCAGTTCACTCTGAACTGAAATGCATAAATGCAGGTGAAGAAAGCGCACTGCTGTGCAAGTTAAAGTACAAGTCTAAAAAGTGATCCAACAAAGAGTATGTTACACTGAAAATAATCCACAACCTCCACTCATTTGCATGACAAAATTACACTAAATAAAGCCCATTCTTTGCAGTAATAGCTGATCTAGGACAGAAGAGTAATATTTCTTCTTTTTGTCTTCTTAATATATAGTATGGATATGGAAAACTGCTTAGATAATTGCTGTTGTGTTGTAAGATGAGATCTTTAAGGTCTGATTTTTCAATTTGTAATAAAAGTGTTTGAGTCATTTTGAAGTACATTAAGATGTTTCTGGAGTAAAAGATAACATCTCCAGGCAACTTGATGTTGCAAGTCCATTTATGTAACTTATTTCACAGTGATTTATTAGTCTAATAAAAGTGTACAGATTTCAGAGGTGTGGGTTTTTTGTTTTGTGGTGTTTTTGGTTTGTTTTTTTTGGGGGGGGTGGTGATTTTTTTTTTTTGTTTTGTTTTGTTTTGTTTTGTTTTGTTTTGTTTTGTTTTGTTTTGTTTTGTTTTGTTTTGTTTTGTTTTGTTTTGTTTTGTTTTGTTTTGTTTTGTTTTGTTTTGTTTTGTTTTGTTTTGTTTTGTTTTTTGTTTTTTTCCTGATTGAGGAAAAAAACCCCAAATGTTTGAGGAGCATCTAGACCAGCTTTTGGAGGCAAAGAAAGCAATAGGCAAGCTACACCTATGTAGAGCTACAGAAAAGCTTGTTTTCTCATAAAAGACAACTTGAAATTTCTCTCCTATGTGTTCCCAGGAGCATGCAAGAAGTTGAATTCCACACAGCAGTGTAGATACCAGAAGTTAAAAGATTTTAAGAAAAAAACACGAACTTGATAAGTTAGTAGCAAAACAGATGTCTGTCAGCAGAGTATTTGAGAAGGGACCCTGGTTCTCACGACCTTAGACTCTACTGGGAAGGGACACCATCTCACGGTGGCCAAGTCTTCATGGAGCATCAAAGCAAAGAACTGGAACTCTCTTGTTTATTACAGCTGAAGAAACTTGGAAAGCCAAGCTGGCTGTGTTGGCAGTTCCAGGATCAACTTCTAGTCCGTGGAGAATTTTATAGTGGAAGATAATAATGACAGCAAAGGAAAATAAAACACGATCAAGCTGTTCAGAAAGAGCCCGCTGGCCACTGTCAAAACCAGAGATGGAGAGGCCAAAACAGGGAGGGAAAATCTCACATGAAAGCTGGAAAGAGGAAGAAAAAAGAGACACTTACCATGTAACAGCACACCAAACAGGCAAAAGTTATGCTTATGCTGATGTCCTGGGGTGGACACCTGCTTTTCAGCTTTGTGTGGAATGAACCACTGGTATTTAAAACATGTGCTCTCCTATCCCACATCTGTGTGAAACAAAGCGAACAATGCTGACATCCCTGTCTTCAGGGATTTCATCTGAAGGATATGCAAAATTGCCTTCCTTCTGCAGGTACGTAAAAGTGTTTCCTGGAGCAATATGGAGTACAGAAATAAAGTAACACCCCTTATCCAAGGGCTGGGTAAACCCATTGCTTAAAAATCAAAGACTTGAAACACCAAGATCTTGGGTGACAGAAGTAGGCTGCAGCTCTTAGGAGCTGCTGCCATCAGACATGGAGCTGACAAGCTAGAAGTACCTGTTCCCTAAACAAGCCATCTGATAATCAGGTGTTGTCGGCAGAGACTAATTTGGAGCACTAAGACGGGGTAATCAAAAAGGAACCGGAGATAGAAGGCCCAATATTTTTAATATTTGCAATCTCTGCACAGAAGCCACACTGGATGTCATACATGAGCGTGTTGAGGGGATGAAAACTCACTGCTGGAAATATCAGAGGCTTCAGAAAATCCCATTAAATTCTGATGTTACTCTTAATTCCCTCTGATGTTTTGTGTATCCAGACCCTGTGCACTGAGACAAAGCCAGCCTAGAAACAGTTGCAGGCACCACTGAACAGATCTCTTCTACAGGAATTTGGAAGATCAAGGCAAAGAAAGCAAGACTGAAATCTGCCTACCATCCCGGGACCTGAAAAGTCCTGTGTGCCTTTTAAATTAATCAGTAATTAAGATTAGTAATAATTTTAAACCAAGAAGCCCAAACCAAAGCCAAAGGATTTGAATGATAACAGAAGAACTGAGTGCTGCTGTCAGTATGTGGAAGTGGCCTGTAAATGCCAGTGGGTGACAAACAGCTCTGAGCCTTGGAGTGTCTGGTTGCAAGTCAGGTAGCTCGGGTTCTCCAGAGCTCCAGAGCAGCTCTCGTCCCAGCAGAAGCAGTGAGTTGGTGTGGCCCTGCTTGCTGGCAGAGTGCTGGGATGGTGCTGCCAGAGCACTGCAGCGTGAGGAGGCAGCACAGCTCGGCACCGAATTACCAAGTTCTCTGTGGCTGTGACCAAAATCTTGTGACATTAGTTGTTAATTAAACTGCTAATCACATTAACTGCTGATTCCAGTTTACAAATGAATGACTTTTAGTAGCATCCTCGAGTGGATGGACCCACCAAGTACAACCAGGCATCTGTGGGTACCATTCCCCAGCTCAAGGGACCCAAGCCTTCCTACCAGCTGTGTTATTTCTGACTCAACTTCTCATTGCTGGTAAGCAAGCAAGACCAATGGGATGCTGCCCATACAGACTAGGCTCCCTTTAAAGTTGTCATAAGGCCAAAAGAAACCCCATGAGAGAGCTGTTAAATTCAAATAGAACTTGAAGCTTCTCTCACTAGGAACAGTTTGCAGCTCTTATTACATGAAAAGAAGGCAAAGTTTAATTTCCAAATCTAGCTTTAAAAAAATCAAAAAGACATGTAAGGTGCAAGTCTGTCAAGAGCACCCACATTCAACTGTTGAAAATGGCACAGAGAAGATAATTAAAGTGAGACAAATCATCTGCCTGACATTATCCATTATCCCACTGTTTCTTCTGTAGGAAACATAATGCTACTGAGCTATTTTATTCCAGGCATGGAGGAACAAAACTGAGCTTGGGCTAAGGAACCTGAATCTGAGCTCATTCCATGTTCAGACACTTCTAAACTAGAAGGATCCCTAAAACTGAAACACACGGATGTTTTTAATAGGAACACCTTTTAGTGAAATAGATGAGCACACCACCCTTCCCACAGTGCTCACTGCCAATTTACCACAGGCTGACAAGAAGAATTAATATGTTTTTGGACTTCACACAATGTATTTCTTTGCTGATCAAAGCCAGCTACAAGAAAGAGCCCACCGAATGCTGGAAGCTCTGTACACTCATCTGAGAAAGGCTGATAAAACTCTATATGTTTATGGCTTTTACTTCGCTCCAGGACATTTTTCCTTGATGATATTCTGCTTCTGATTATCTGCCTACCCAAACACACATATGCAAGCAGGGGCCAGTACACAGGCGACTCTGCAGGAAGTTTACAGGGAGGAAATGAACGGTCAGTGTTTGGTCCCACATTGGAAAATATGTTCTTCTTACATCAATATGAGTGCCTGCAGGGGACTTAATAGACATGCAGATCCACAGAGTGATTACTTCTTGCTGAGTTAAAGAGATGCCAACCCTAACATCTGTCTGCAGTTCATTCTGCCTTATCAAAGGCTTTTTCTGTAACCCTTATCACATAGTGTGGAAAGGATGGCTAACAAAACACACTCTGTTAGCTGAAGAAGCAGATTGCTATTCTGGTTATCTTAGGCAGAGGACTACAAAGAAACCACAGTACTCACCTTTACACAGGAGTAAATGACTGAAACAAACACCACTGTGGTCAGGATCAGGAAACAGGTCAGGTAAAAACCCAGCATAAATGTAGAGCTGAAATCAAGGAGAGGTTTGGTTGCTTTAATTTTGTTTTGTTTTTTTAAATGCACATCATATACAATAGCTACAGCTCTGCTCTCCAGAACACATTTGTACAAGCTATGACACACTGCACAGGCTTTCCAATTAGGATAGCAGTAGGAGACATGAGGTGCCTTGAATACCAACAGATACTCTGGCCTATTTAGAATTAGTCAGACAGGCTGCAGAACAGAGAATGCTGTGTCTTTTACAGCAATCACCTTCCTGCTGGGGTGACAGAGGTGGGACTGAAAAACATTTCACACACTAGAGGAGGTGATGCCATAACTTGTTGTGGCAGGTCAGCCCCCAGCTGGCTGTGGGCAGGGCACCCCTGGGAAGGAAGGTGGGCTGAGTGCTGAAGTGCAGCTGAGTGGGAATAATCTCAGTGGGCATTCCTACCTGTCCCTGCACAGGGAATGTCTGTGCAGCACCACTCTGCGCTCTGTCTCGTGCATGGGGTGTGAGCAACCACAGCATAAGGACAGGCAGGGAAAACAGCCTCCTCTTGGCCAGCTTGAGAGGTTCCTTCTCCTCCCAGCTTTGAAGTACAAAGAGGATTCCAGGGCCAACTTTGTACTGTACATTTTCATCTGTTTTTCTCACAAAGATATCCAACACCAATTTCCCAGTGACTGGTCTCAGTGTGACAGGATAGGCCCATCCCAGGAGTCAGCCTTGCTCATAATCTAAAGGAAGTATTCTTGTGATGTGACACTGAGGCCAACCACACCAAAGCCAGCTGGTCTCTGTGTTCTCTCATGACTACTAAGATAATTGTACTTGCTAATTCACTGTTTGAGCCTTTTTTGAAATTCCTTAAAGCTATTCCTCTTTATCAAAATAAATTAACACTGACATTCTGTCTCTAGTTTCAGATTCAGATTCCATGGTGTGCCTTTCATGAAGCTCTGATGGTGACACATATGCACCTGTGGTTTCAGTTGGTGTTTAACTGCTACCTTCAATAAAAGTCCAAAGCTATGCAACTGAAAAATAAGGAAAAACAAACCAAAAGGTGAAAGGAAGTGTATCTGACCTGCAGTTAAAATGTAGAATTTTACTTACTCTTGAACCAAATCACATTTCCAGGCCAGGCTCACTATGGACACTTCAGAACTTGCAAAAAAACCCCTAAATAAACAACCACCCTTCTTATGGGCAGCATGGAAGGAGACTGAACAGCACAACACTTACAGCACACTGCCTTAAGAGATTGGCTCCTGCGTAATACAAAGGAGGCAGCCATATGGTTGCCACACATCATAAATTGCCAAGTTGTCATTTAAATGTTAAACTGGGTTTTATGGAGAGAGTGTAGTGGATGCTTAGGGAGTTTGATGAGCAACACAAGGCTGGTAGAGGGCCTCCTGCAGGTGTGAAGTTACGACAGCAATATCCAGAAATCCAAAGTGTAAGCCCTTGTTAAATCAGTTACTCTCAAAGAATATTTCTGGATGTAATTAGCAATGCATTAATTGCTGGGAATTAATTCCAATTTTGAGCCTCTTTCAGCTTCACTTGCAGTTTCCCAAAGCAGACCTGTCTGTTTACACAGTGCATTTGTACTGATGTTATTTTGCTGATTCAACCCTTCTGTGAGCTCTCCTGCCTGGGAGAATGAACGACAAACATCAGACTACGTGTTATTTCTGTGACCTTCCGAATATCTGATCTGAACACTACAGACCAGTCGTCTCCACTCCAAAAGGATCTGTGGTGGGAACAGAAGTAGGAACAGTTGTAATGGCATAAAATAGTACTGAAGCTCTCTTTAGGGACAATTTTTTGTCTTCTTGTAAGAAAGATAAATTTGGAGCATTTTCAGAGCTTCTATGATCTTGTATTTCAGTTTAAAAATGACTAACTCCAAATTTATTTTCAACACAGCATTGCTCAGTGAATGGTATATTATTGTTACTAAACCAGAGCATAGGAAATACCCACATGCTGTAATTTTTAAAGAACTCTTTGAGAAGAAGTCCCATTTCTGCAGAGCTCACTGCTGGAAAAGATTTAGTGGGTTGGGCTGTGCCTTGCAGACAAAGCTGCAGAGCACTGCAGTGGGCCAAGAGCAGTGTGCCCCACAGCCCTGAGGAGCTCATGCCGCTCTTGCCTGGGGAAAGAAATGACTGCAACCCTTAAACCTCAAGCGAGCCACTCAAAGCTCAGGCACGTGCAGCTCAAACCCCTCGCTACCTCTCTTCTTGCCCAGCTGCTCTGAGTCCAGGAGAATAAATGTATGAGAGATTATGCCTCATTTGTTAAGCAGACCCTGAGACCTCAGTGCTCTGAGCAGTGAGGCTGTGATGGGTTTTCACCTCCCTGTCCCACTGTGTTTAGATAAGAGGACAGCCCTGCGCTGTGTGTGCTATGCCTTGGTAGGCAATTCTCCTACTTGGTGATATTTGTTTTCTGAAGGTTTATATATGTGCTGAACTGAATTTCCTAAGATGGAGGTAAATTATGAGAGAAATCACACCGGGAAAACAGAAATCCTCACATGCCAGTGAGGAGGTTTTAATCTGCACTAGAAATGGGTGAAAACAAATAAGCGCCATGCATCACTTGAGCATGAATTATTTAAGGATTTTTCTCTTCCCCTTGGTGTTCTGAATTTTCAAGAAAACAACAAAGAAAAGTAGGCCGGAATAGAGGAGGGGAGCAGATGGGAGCAAAGGGATGAAAGGGTACTCACTGTGGCACGATTATGATTTGAACAAAGCAGATGAAGAGGAAGACTAGGGAGGCACAAGCCACGTAGGCTCCAAACCTGTCATCCACCTGCTTGGAGTACTGCAAAAAACAACAGTTATGTTAGTGGGAAATTTGGCTGCCTTCTCTCCACAAAAAGTTCTTACTTGGCTTTTGTCTAGGTCCTTGGAAAGCAGTGCTGGTAGGAAACAACATTCCAAACTCCACTTCTCCCCAGGCAATCTGCAAGGGCTTGAACAAGCCCAAAGGCCAGGGAAGAATCCCACAGAACTGGGTGGAGAGAGGATTCACCAAGTGCCCCTTGCACGAGAGGAACAGAAATGGATTAACTGGGACCAAGATTCTAAGTTACTGTCATCAGACCGAAACTTGTTCCATGGGAAGTTTCCTCCAAGAGGGACAAATGCTGCTAATGAGAAAACCTTGCACATGCAGATGACTTGTCTCTTTCTAATGACAGTGCGAGGCTGCTGTGGTTTTCACACAGGCACTCCTTCCAACTACTTGTCAACGTATCGGCCACGTGGGAGCTGCATCCTATTTCCCAAGATGCTTTATTTAGCTTGAAGCATGGTTCTCAGCACAGACCGTCTCAATGTTTGAACCACAAAATAAAAGGTGCTCTGAACACGTGAACCACTAATTTCCCTGGCAGTTTTCAGCTATAAAATTGAAGAGGAGGAGAGGGGGGAAATTACACGCTCGAGCATTTATCCAGTCCCACACTGATTCATTGAACATCTGTAAATCCAGAAAAGCTCTGTTTTTGTAATAGGTAGTCATTCTTGTCAAGGAAAGACTGTTTCTAAATAAAATTATAAAATAATTAGTGCAAACTTATTATGAGTTTTTTTTCCATTGAATAATGAGTTTAACCCGAAGACCACTCGAGAATCCCAAGGTTCTGTTCTTGGATAAAAAATAAAAGAAAAATTGGATTACTTTCTTTGTGCAATTAACCCACCACTTTTTATGGTACCTTTAATAATGTCATCCAAATACCTCTAGACTTAGGATTTAGACTTGGATATCTAACTCTGCAGCCATCTAGAGCTGATGATGTCTCTACTCTATACTCAGGGACAAGATCTTTGCCTCACAGCAATGATAGCTGAAACCAAGATGGAAGAAATCAACTGCTCATGAGCTTTAGGTCTGTTACTCCCTTTTCTCACACTTGTGGGATAGAGTACTCGATTTATTGCTATAAATGGGCTCCCAAAAACATACAGAGTACAGATTGCATCCCAGTGAACCCTAGTAGTACCTGGGCTCTTTGTGAGGACAAAGGGCAGGGGAAAGTTCCTCCAGAGGTGTTTCAGACCTTAGGTAGTCTGAAGTGGGTTTTTCCAGTGATTGGAAGGAGAGAAAGGGTGACTGCAATCTCAGTTTGGAGTCTCAAAGTCAGAGAAACAATCTGGTTTATTCTGGATTCCCTTTATTGCTTATCACTGCACATTCATGTGTGTCTGACAGAAATGGCTTCATTTTCCTGGCCAGTGCTCCCTTCAGATGACTGTGATTTTTTTAGGACCAGTTGTATTAAGGTTTCCACAAAGAAGCATGGATTTTTTAAAATCACAACCCCACCTCCAGCACCCAAACCGTCGCTTAAACCATAGCTATAAAAGCCTGACCTTCTGCAGGAGAACTAAAACTCCTAACAAGCCTGCCTGACACACTGCCATGGTTTTTAGAGAACGTTACCTTTTTCTCCAAGTCAGGCTCCCTGAATGTTAAGAGGAACTTGCGCACGTGCTCAGAGCGGAGCCGATCAATGCTTCTGGCGTCGATGGCCCGGCCCAGGAACTCGTCCACTTCATCCTCTGGGTTCATACTCTCCTGGGTACTCCTGAGGATGTCATGAAAGGGGAGCATAAGAGCACAAGATAATTTCTGCCTCTGCACCGTGTGTTATCATTGCAGTGTATAATGAGCTGGAGGTTAATGGCATTTTGCTTATGACAGCCTCAGTTGGGAAAGGGACTGGGAGCAGAGAGGGGAATGATATCAGCTCTAGAGCTCACTGCCAGTCCTGAGTCATTATTACAAGGATTCCATTAATTTGCCCTTTTTCTACACTACATCTCTTTCCTTGCCTTCAGGTCTCATTTCCATCCCTCATTCTCTAAAACCACTGGGTAGCCTCCTTCCCCTTGTCCTCTGACTTATTCTTCCTTGCACTGCTGTGCTGTCGTAGCTGTTAGTGCCTGCACTGGAAAAGTGATTTATGCATCCAGTCATATTTCTTGCCTACTAATAACAATTTCTGAAAATATTACTATGAAAATTTCCAAATTTGAATAATTCCCCCTTTTTGAGAAAAAAATTGTTTACAGAACAAACATGTGGGGAAAAAAATGTGGCCTGGCTCCTCTTCACACATTTATGAGTATAAAGCATAAAACAGAAAGAAAAATCTGTTTACAAGATATTTACTTAAGGAAAGGTTGCAAAAGAAAAAGGCAGCAGAAGAAAAAAATACAAATTAGATTCTGCTTTCTAAATATGTAGAACAAGATTTCTAGGTTGCTTATAATCTTTTGTGTCACTGTTTTTCTGAATCTCTGCTATAGCTTCAGAAAAATGAAGCTGATTTTCAAAAACTGTTGAGAAAAAAACAACACTGTAAACTTAATTGTCCTGGGGCATTGTGCACCGAGGATCAGGAAACCTGAAACACCTCCCCAAATTCTAGTTATTTTTAAAATCTAACAGTACTTTAATGACTTGATACTGTCACTTTAATGGCCTGCCCTCAAACGAGCTATAGGCAGAAATTATAAGCTAATCTTGAAGTGCTGTTTTTCTGCTCTGCTTGCATGATTGCCAGGTTACCCACAGAGTTTGCCAACATTTATCCACTGAAATACGCTCCTGCCTTGAGCTGGGGTATATCCAGCAGATAACTACTTCTGTGTGCAAACCCCATGATGGCACAGAAACTTAGGGCTCATGTTGTGTGACCCTCAGTTCAGGCACTCTGGAGAAAAAATCCTGGGGTCTGACAAGCACAATGAAAAGCTACTCTGCTTTATTTCCCTGGTTTCATTTGTACTGCACCAGAGCACACAATGCACTCCGTGTTGCAGCCAGCAGGCTCCCACAGGTAAGGCTGTGCTGGAAAGCAGCTTACAAACCAGAATGTGACTCTGTTTTAAAAGTTAAAGGTCCCTTTCCAAAAGAAAGGCTCTTTCAAAGCTTTCTGCAAAACTGGATCAGATTTTGAGAAGCTCTCTGTACCTCTTCTGTGCACCTCTTGGCAAGACAAAAATAAATCAGGTCTATCTGCTCATTTCTATTCTACCCCTCCTTGCCCCAGCCAGCGAGCTGAATGTGTCTGCACCTCAGCTGGATCCCAATGACACACCAATGGCATCTATTTAGTGATCATGCAGCAATTACAAACCTAGCTTGCCTCAAGGTCTAATCTCTATTTTAGCCAACCTTAGTATTTCAGTGGGGCTGGGGGAAAGAGGTTTTGGGGGGGGGGGGCTCTAGAAGTTTTTGAATTCCCAGACATTCAGTAAGTTCA
>VYZQ01016388.1:0-45900 GCA_013400655.1 Mystacornis crossleyi | reverse complement strand
GTCCACTTTGAAAATAAAAGAGGTTTTTTCCCTACAAGGTCAGGACACCCAGTTTACTTCCTCAGAGGAAGTACATCTGCTTGAGCATTCAAGGGGATGCTGCTTATTTTCATTCAGTCCTCGCAACGTCTTCTGGGCTCATAAAAATGAGCAAGGAAATCATTAGGCTTCATATTTACAGAATGTCTTCCAAGATCCTGTGAGTTGTGTACACACTTGGGTCATTCACATTTAGCCATTTCATACCACGCACGGGAGATGTGATGTGTTTTCCACTGGAACCGAAGCAAAGGAGGCAGCTCAGCATCATGGCAAAGCGCAGTCAAATTTCAAGTGCCAGTCTGAAAACATCACTCAGGAAGATGCAAAGAGAAGAACCTGCCTGCTTGGGCTCTACCTCGGCTGCCTTCAGGTTTGTAATAGGTCGTTTTACTGCTCAGGGTGTTTCTAATACTACAGAAACTTCCAAGGTTGCAGGCTGTGCAGAAATACCTCTGCAGATTTTAAATTGCCTTGCTGGGACATTGGCAGTGGCAGTCACCCTCACACGAACTGCAGACAAGCTCAGCCACCTTGCACAGACCGAGCTGTTCAGGTGACTTTCACAGCCCATTGTGCTCAAGCTAAATTACAGTACAGCAAGTTTGGGTACCTTTGCATAACTGTAATTTTAAAGTGGCATACAAAAGTTCCCCATGCTAAGGAGTGCCCTGGAGGCAGTGTCTGTAAGTCAGAGCTGAGGTACCACCATAGACTAATGAAATTCCTATGTCAAAATGCCTTTTGATATAATGATAGTGTGGTTAGGGGGAGGGGGTGGGGAATGAGGATTTCAGGCTGCCCTGAAACTTCCAAAAACACATCCTAAAAGCAGTGCTGAGATTTCTTCAAATGCAGCCAACAGAAAATTGTGTCAAGGGACAGGAACAGCACAAACAGAGCTTGTAGCAACTTTTCCACTCTGCTTGCAAATGTGAATGCTACCAATTAACCCAGAGATGCTGGCTTCAGAGTGGTCCAAAAATGTGCTGCTGATTTAATTACTTTCCGCCAATGCAGAGTGTGAGCACTGCCAGAACTACATGTATGCCACAATTTTAAATGCTTCATGCTCAGATTCAGTAACTAAACCTGCACTCAGGCACACAAGATTTGGTCCTGTTTTCAGGGATGTGTGCTGCCAACGTCTTCCTTTGCTGCCAGATGAAAGTATTGATCCTCAGTGTTTCAGCACGTGAAAGAACTGCCCTAGTACTCGATATGGTTTAGGTATCTAATTTTAACCATTCTCACCATGCACATATTCTGCTAGAGATTTATTTTTGCCAGATCTTTGTATTTGAGTTGAACAGATTTCTGGATAAAGAGAATCAGATGCAAGTAGTAGCTTCTTTTGGTACTGAATAGAAATGCAAAAATCCTGGAATCTGTGTAATAAGCTGGCACCATGCTGAGTGAGACAGCTCAGCTACTGGCTGTAGCAGCCCAAGGAACCTTTCAAACCACAGGGTGGAGTACAGATGTTATGGTCCTTGGAGCAACAGAGGAGATGCTGCTCTTCAGATGTTGGGTGACTCTGTGGGGACCAGCACTGAGGCAACTGACTTTTATGTTTTCTTGCAGAAACTATGAGGAAAAATATTATTTCATAAGGGATACTGAAGATTTCTGTATTCCTATAAATTATTCTGTTGTAATCTGTCATCTCTTTTCTGCCCAAAGCATATCTAACATGAACTGAATTCCCAGCACCCATGGATACAACAGGAAACAGTGAACAGGAAACAGTGGGACCAGCATCCCAGGGTGCACAGAGCTAAATGTTACGAAAATTCAGTTTGCAGGGAAGGGCAAGGGAAGGAGAGAATGACTCTTAATATTGCCATGTTCAAACTTATCACTTTCCTTTTCCTTTTAGGCAGCTGCTGTCAGTGCTCAACCACCATAATGTGAATTTTCCCGCAGCTGGATGTCTAGAGCCCACAGAAGCATTTACCTGTCCTAGCTTACAGAAATCCACTCAGCCCTGACCAGCAGCCTGAGAAACATGATAAGGAGCAAAAGCCACATATTTTATCCTCCTCTACCGTAGCCTAACTTGCTCTATGCAAGCTTATAATTAGCACCATTCAGCAGGACTGAGTGTGAAATTATTCTAAATACCTTCAATACAGGAAAAGCTTTTGTTATGTCCAGTTGTAGAAGTCAAAAAGTGAATGTGTTTGGGTTTTTTTCCTCCAAAGGTAATTTTTCAAAATACCACTTCCATTAAATTGTTATTTTAACCATTTCTCTGAGTTCTATAGGAAAAAATAAAAATGCTGCTAAAATTTGTCTATATTTCAGAGCATGAAACATTGAATTTACTTTTTCAAACAAGCTATCATTTCTGAGTTTATTTTTATATATAGAAATAAGTACTGTGCAATAATGAGTAATATAAAATATATACAAACAAGCTCAGAAACTATACAGGCATTTCAATACATACCTGAACTTTTCTTACTGGAGATGTCCAAAACTTAGATATACTTTAGAGGAAGATTTTGTTTTGGGTTATTTTCAAAGAGTGGAGATTATTTGGAGTGAGGGGAAGTGCAGCAAAAGCATTTTAATTATAAAAGCAAGTTAGAACCTCCAAACAAATAAATGTTTTGAGGGCAGTTGCTGTTCTGAATGCATATCAGTCAATCCTGTGCCCTCAACTGGCTGTCCCTCCAGGGCAAACCTCTGGGGAGTCCAAGCAGTATTTTTGGCTTCCGGGCATCAATTTTTGTCCTTTTGTAATATGAGAAAAAAATCCCAAACATGTAAACATAACAGTTTATGACAGAAGTGAATTTGCTTACTTGTCCTTGGGGTCCTCGAAACCCTGTAAGAAAGGAAAAGGGCACAAGGGTGAGCAAACAGGCTGACCTTGAGAACACAGAGCAGCCCGGCCACGGCGTTTCACAGGGGGCTTTCCAGGGCACTCGTTTGTTAGGTGTGGATGGACAGCTTTACCCACCCACAACAATAGTTCGTGCAGCCGTGCCAGTGGGCAGACAGAGCCGCTTTGCAAAAACACATTCCTTCAGATATAAATTCATGGAAGTGCAGATAAAGGAAACACTTCAGCTTAATGCTGGCACACTTTAATCCAGGTTTCTTCTTTTTAGCAGTCACCAGTACAAATAACACAATGGAAATTGTGCTGATATTATAACTGAGGATGTATTTTACTTGAAACAAATTTCAGAACAATAAAATAAGTCAACCTCTGTATTCATTCAAGGCTGCATCTCTTTATGTCAGGGCTCAGCTAAGGGCAGTGGATTCATTTTGGTTTTCATCTCTCCCAGTGGTCTCCCTGCTCCCCCCCTCATCACATGCACACACAGAACATGTTTTCTAGAATAAGATTTCGGGAATTATTTCTAATATTTGCAATAGCCCAGATATTCACAATTCTTTCAGGACCACCTGGATTGATTAAGTATTTATGAGTCATCCACAGTTTTAATGGCTAGAAGGCCTTAGACAAAATTATATATGGAGGCATATGTTTATAAATTTAGCATTAACATATCTAACAGACCAAATTGCATCAAAATTGCTATTCTGCATAGGCTGAAACAAAATGTGTCCTCTGACATCTTGGATTAAATTTAACTGTAGTCAAGAAAAGTTGTATATTTGACAAGTAGGGTCAAATACTCAGGCACAGAGTTTGTACCCTATGTTCCAAAACATTAAAAAAATGTAGCTGGGAGATATGAAGAATTGCTTTTGTTTTTCTCCCAGAGATCTCAGGCCAAAACTGCTGAGGGCACGTGAGGATATTCCAGCTGCTGGACCTGCAGCAGCAACCAGTCTGGGGGCAGCACACTGAGATCCATCCTGACTGTGGAAAAGCAAACATCTTTGGGCAAAAGTCTTCCCACAGCTGCCTTGCCCAACACCATCAGAAACAACAACACTGACCAGATACTAAACGAGAACAGATTTTGCCCTTGTAAAGAGTTAGCAATGTGGCTGCGTGGCAGAAGGAAAGCCAGCACGGTGTCCCTGAACAGCACCAGCTTTGCCAGAGCGAAAAAGTGAGGTCTGTCACTCAGGTCAGCAGCCAGGACTGTGATTCACTGAGAGAGCAATTTCTATTTTTACATACTCTGTTTCAGACTAAAACCACACTCCTAAACAGAAACTGCCACTTCAGTTTAGTCCATCAGAAATTCAGATAAAGGAAGTCTCTCAGTCCCATGTCACAACCACCACCAGATCCAGTGGGAAGAAGGAAATAGTAATGTTGATTCAAAGTTAGCATGTCCAGTTATCCAATCCAAAAAAAAAAAAAAGGACTTTCTGATTTCACATTAAAGAGTGAAGTGATCATTCAATCTTTTGTTGTGTGTTTTTCTCCTTCTTTTGCCTAATTATTTTACAGTTGTCAGAAATATCTGATTTATTTATTTATCCTCCAAGCAATCCTACAACACAGTGCCAAAACTGAAAGCTCACTGCTTAGTCATGGAGACAAATGCTCACAAGCTGGTTTGGTGTCATAGTCAGTTAGGCTGTAAAAAAAAAAAATCAACTGAACATGAATAGCTACCAGCCGAGAAATAAGCAGAGGGAACCGATGAGAAAACAGCCAGTACTTGCTTATTAGATAGATGTCAAGTTCACATTTTCAAGCTTAGCCACTTGGGAACTGGATGACTGACTGCAAGTGGGAGAGTCCCCTAAAATGGCCTGATTTTCACAACCAGCTGCGCAACCATCCAGCCCACTGAATTCCTCAAACTAAACACAGATCTCGCACTCCTGCCTTCGAGAGGCACAGGTTTGAGGACACAGGCCAACCCGGTCAAGTTACTAAAACACCTCAGCAAGCACAGCCTCAAAAAATTCCCCAATATTTCAAGTGTGGATTAATATTTATCTGGCCATTTATACGGGCGAATATTTAATCCACATGGAGTTTGATTCTGTCCTGCTTCTCTCCCTTAGCAAAACTGTTATAAGGAAAATTTCTAAAATAATAGAGAATTCATTGATCTAGCTTTTCAATTTACAATACTAAATTGTGCTTGAAATTCTGGAAATTATTCTTGTTGGTAACTCAAAATAAATTGGTGTTTCAAAACTAAAGACCAAAAANACTAAAGACCAAAAAAATACACATTTCAGGTAAAGCAGAAAAGAAAAAGACTATTACATTTTCTTTCCTGGATCTTCATTTAACGAACCTAAATATTTAAAAGTGACTTGAACTTTAATTAGAGAGAATCAGCTTAAAATTAAATGTTGTAGGAACCTCTTTAACTTAAGCAAATTAAATGATTCACTTCAAACGCTCCCATTTCATGCTAAAGATTCTTCAAGCAGAATTGCCAAAAATGGAATTGTTATGAAGAAAGGTCTGCGGGATTATTTTAGGAAAAAAATCCTTAAACACAGCTTCTTAAAAACCGGTCATTTATTACAGGATATCTTTCTTATTCGCACTGGAAGGCTTTGCCAGGATATAGAGCAAATATACCTCCAGGATCAGGCTGTGACCAGAGATTTCCCCCCCTCTCCACTAAAGCACCCATGTTTCAGTCCCTCACCAGGAAACCTTTCAGGAGGAGGAGGTGGTCACACTCACAGGGTCACACTGCCTGCCCTGGTTTGGGTTGGGAGGGAAATTTCCCCCTGGGTTTTGGTTAATGTGCTTTCATCTCCTCCAGTTCCGTGGGTATGCTCGGTTCATTGAGAAACCTGCACTTAAAATTATTTCCTTCCCCTTGCACAAGGCTGGAGCACTAATGACATATTGGTCTTTTTTTTCTTCTCCACAGCTGGCAAATAGTTCAGTATCTTCAGGAGTCAGCTGCTTTGCTACAGTTAAAGCCCTTGGCTCAGAGTAAGGCTTCTCCCATCAGCTGCAGTGGTCTGTGTTACACACAGGATAAACACTTACACAACCAACCCTGCAGGAATAGGCTCTACATGCATTTGCCTTCATTCCTACTCGTAATCTGGTAGCCAAATTTCCAAGCTCAAGCAGGAAAGAGAAATAAGAGTGGCTAAAGACATTCTCTAGCACCCCTCGTCACCTATGTGTGTTTCCCACTGGAGGCTGGACAGTCGGGCTGGACTCAGCCTGTTTGGGTACTGCTGCACAGAGATATGTCAAAATTGGCATTCCTGCACCAACACATACAGAAATCTGAACATCCCCACCCCCCCCCCCACAACACAAAAAACNTATAATCCAAACCCAAAAAAAAAAACCTGATAAAAATGAGGTGCCAGTCATTTAGGAGAGGAGGAGTAAAGGAATAAGAAGAGAAACAACCAGTTCCTGGAGTTAAGTATATAAATCCCCTCTTGACTGCTTATGGCCTTGTACCCAGCAGGCTGAAGCTCTTCTAGGGTGCTATGGAGAAAAGGCTGGGAATAGTCAGCAGGGGTGAAAATGGCAAAAGTGGTGATGGCTACGAGAATCGAACAAACAGGAGTTCACAGGAGTTCAAGAATAGCTCCACAATCATGATGATAAAGTAGCCCTTGTTAAGGCCAAAATTCCTTTCCTCTAGAACGGACCCATAAGGCACGAGATAGGTCTTATCATAGTGCACTACTAATGGACTGCTGCATATAGGACCTCATGCAACTTTTATTCAGTCTCATTTTAAATATCCCTGATACTGGTGTTTTTCTCATTCCCCCAGGAGGCTGTATTACTCTCCCATCAGATTGCAAAAGCAAAGGTAATAGCATTTAATAATTGCTCTAAGACAGTCCTCTCTCTGACCTCAGGAACATTAACACAAACTCAGCTGGATCAATGCCCTTAAAGGCTCTGCTCTTTTGTCTTTTCTACAGGAGAGTATTAAAAAAGTCTTATTATTTAATGGCAGGTCAGGTGACTCAGAATCTACACTGACATCTTTAGTGGGAGTAGATGTGCAGGAGGAAGAAAAGAGGGAATGTTATATTACTGCATCTGTCCCTATGGCCCCTAAGGCTTACTATTTTATGGGGGATATTTTATGAATATCTATTGTGCTAAGAGCTCATATGACTGCCATCTCTCTGCTTGAGCTCTAAATTAACTAAGCCCTTTTATTTGAAGATTAAAACTGATTCCTTAAATAGAATGATAAAGTGTTTGTCAAAGACATGACAAGCTGACTGCTATACCATAACACTTCAAATCAAGAACGATTAGAAATAATAATTCTAACTCTGAGAACATTGGCTGCAATTATTAACATTTTGGAAATATGCAAAGAAAAGTAGAATATATTTTATATGCTTTTAACTTTCCATTTAACTCCAAAAATAAGACAGTAGAGGGGCTGATGAGCTTCATGACCTTCTTAATGGCAATGTGAGTGGGAAGCATGAATTCCACCTTTAAAACTTCACTCTCAATGCCAGCAAAGATCTTGAGAGCAAAAATGACAAAGAAATTAATTTTTCTTGCCCTGTGTTCATCCCCAGGACAAAGTCAAAATAGGACTTACACGATGTTAAAGCAGAAATCAAAGTAACTTTGGACTTAGGGACAAAATGAGCTTTGTAAGAGTTAAGGCCAACTTGTAGAGGTGTTTCACAGAGACAGTGACCATGGAAAACAGAAAGGGAGAGTGACAGGCTGAGAGTGGATATTGTTAAAAACAAACTTGTTTTGGTCCTACCACAAAACTAATTATTCACATCTATTTTCAGCACTGTTGTACATTCTGCTTAGTCCCTGTGGTCAAAAAGACAAGGCTATGAAGATAGATGCTGTCAGGTGTAAATGTAGAAGCAAAACTGAAGGACTTCAAAGCACTCAAGCCAAAAATAACACAATTTCTGTTTCCAGAGTCCAGAAAGAATTAAGCCTGATAGGAAGGATATTTAACAAGCATCTAAGTGCAGAACAACAGACTGGCAGAAAACCGGTTTATGAAACAGATTGAATGATGAGTGTGTCTGCTGTAGCTGGAACACAGACTAATGAGATCTGAAAAGGAAAGCTGAAGTGCTCCTTTTCTGCAGCCCACTCCACTTGATAAATAGACTTTCATTCCACTGCACTGGTCACAGATGGTGAAACCCTCTACTTTCTTCAACTCAAAGTGATTCTGTAGACAGTCCTCAGCTGGCAGAACAGACCTGGCCCATGCCATGAATTTATCTGACCCATCAGATTTAAATCTATAGAACACAAGGGGTTGCTTTGGTTGAAATAGGCTTTCTCCACCTTACTTTTAATTAACGTCTGGCTCTGAACTTCTCCCTCGGAAAAGTTCAGGTTGCTCACACTTTCCAGTTTTCTGTGAACTCTGAATCCACATTTCTCTAGCCCAAAGGTCACATTTTAAAGTGAAATGGTTTCTGGTTCTGTACCTCATTTGGGAACAGTTATCAGAACTTGCAAAGCAGACATAAAAATAAGCACTCCTAGAAATGCTCTGAATCACTTCCTGGCTCCATAATCTCTGCCCTTCCATGTCTACGCTCCAAACAATGATAAACACAACAAACTTCTCCAGAAACTACTGCCAAACAGCCTGCTAATCAGATGCAGACAGACTGAATCCAAGCCTAACCAGCTTTAATTGAAATTGCCCACTGGCACTGGCCAGAGCTGCTCACCCTCTCCAAAACCCAGACCCAAACCTGCTGACCTGCATCCTTTTGACATTAAGGCTTACTGTCTGCTTGAGGAAGTTTTGGAAATATTTCTTGGAAGTGCCACAAATCCACCTGTGCTATTCTTCCATGAACACGAGAGGAAATGTTTCTGTGAATAAAGGGGAACTGTATTTTTATTTCTGTAGGCTTAATTTAGTCCCACTCAAAACTACTCTGACACATTTTAGTAGTGTCTCAATCCCAATGACCTTTCCCATATGAGCAAACTTTACTCTAGAAAAGGGTACTGAATGATGGAAAAATTATCAGTGCAAGACTTGCAAGCAAACATCAAACTCTATCTAGGTTTCACTATAGCAGCTGCAGATCTGCTGTTGCACTGAGTAGTTCTTTAAAAGAGGGATTCTTATCCCTCTTCCAAGGAACTAATCAAGGATGATTGCAAGTCCCAATCAACTAGAATAAAAGTTAGGTTAGCAGATGAGGATACAAAACAGTGTGAAGCCCCTGACAGTTTGAGCAATGTACATTTTACTCCCACTCACTGATATGAGATCCCACGGATCACGTGAATCAGGCAAACCCTTTTTCCAGGTGAGCACCAAAGCAATTACACAGCATAACTGCTGGATAGGATTCCTCCCCTTGCTGTTTGAGAGCTATCAAAACCAAGTTGGCTCTATAAAACCTAGACTAGACTAACAATTTCCTCCCAGACCTATAGCAATATGTGGAGATTACAGCAGAAAGGATTTTGAGAGTTTCTCCCTGCTTGATTACAAGTTAGATTACTACAATAGCAGTGAAAAAAGAGTGGGTCAAATTCTTCTCCATTGGGGGCCCCTGTCCAGCTTTGCTGACGTCAGTGTTGCCATTACCAGATTTAGCAGATGATTGCTGGAAAAGAGGATAATAGTGACCTGCAGTTAAATGAAACCTTTAGAAGGAGGGTGAACCCTCGGTGCCTAATTCATAGACTCAAATCCAATTCTCTTTGACAGAGCTGCATTACTGAATCAGGAAAACTTGTCCTATTGAGCTTTATTTTAAATTTCAATTGTTTCTGATTTTTAAGAAGTAGAACTGGCACAGAACCAGCTGCGGCATCTGTTCCTCTGAGGCACCTGTTCCCCAATTTTGATTTCCAAGTAACAAGATCTATTGTAAGTGCAACTTGGAGACATAAAGAGAGGAAATGAGCTGTATTTACAATGCAAAATGCAAAGAATTGTTTGATTTAGGACAGGGGGAATAGGACAAAGAATTATTTTATGGTTGAATGACCAGGCATGTAAATGAGTGTTGTTTCACTGGAAAACAAACACCAAGCAATCAAATATCATGTAGAAAGCTGAGCAGAGCTCTGAGCAGGACCACAAGGAATCAGGCAGCACCTACCTGAACGAGCTTGTTCTTTATCATGCCAGCCAGATCCAGGATCAATTTTTATAACCTTGTCTCACATCTTTGAACTCTGCATGGAGTAATATTTCCTACACATATATAATCTCAATTTGATTTTATGTCCATTTTTTACTTTGTAACTAACATCAACTTCATAGACAATTTCACTGCAAATAAATGCTTCACTATCTGTGCTCAGACTCATGACAGAAGCTTGATCAGACTGAAATCAGTACTGCAATCTTCAGGGTTTCCCCTTTCTGTTCCTAAACATCCTAATGTTAAACCTTTCCAGCAGCTGAAAAATGAAAGGAAACCTGCCAGGCACTCAGTAATCCCATTAGCCACTCTGCTCATATTTGATTGTAACAACTCAGAGGTACGTGCTTCTGAAGTAAAGCTTCCCCAAAGCATGCACCAGTGAAAGAAGCTAAGCTGTCACACCAGCCAGTGTAAAACAAGTACGGTGTCTGTACGGCAGCCTTGAGAGCCAACAGCAGGACTTCCCACAGATGATTAGCTCTCATGACACAATTAATGCCTTTTTTTTTGGAAGCCACACAGCAGCAGGCTGTGTCCAGTCTGGCTCTAAGACCTCAACAATGGCCAATATATTCCGGGCAGCATTCCTGATGTGAGAGTGCCACCATGGTACTGTTGAACAGTGAATTGAAGGGGCATTTTGTGATGCAACATCTAACATGAAAAATCGTGGCTGTCCCTTCCCTGAAATTGTTTAAGGCCAGGTTGGATGGAGCTCTCAGAAAGCTGGTCTAGAGAAAGGTGTCCCTGTCTACGACAAGGGGATTGGAACGGGATGATTTTTAAGGTCCTTTTCAACCCAGGCCATTCTATCATTTCATGATTAATAACACTTCAGGATGAGTGCTGGGTTCAGCGTGGGCACTCCCTCTTACCAGTGAAATGGCAAGTGCTCAGCGGGAGCAAGAACAACCATCGCACTGGAAAGCACCAGCTAGGGAACAAACTCGATGAGGGAATCAGAGCTGTGCAGAGACATGGTAATAGTCTTCAACTACAGAGAAGATAATTGTAAAGGAGAGGAAATTAAACTCTCTTCTATCTACTGTGAATAGCTCATGCAGCACCATGGTTTCAAACTGAAATGAGGAAATGTGAAGTAAAATATCAAGAAAAATCATCGAACTGTTGAAGAGAATGCCCAGCAAGTCTGTGGGATTTCCATCCTTTGAGGTCTTTAAACAAGGGCTGGACAAGTATCTGCCAGCAATGTTGTGGGTGTACCTGGCTTCTGTACAAGGTGGGGAGATCCATGGCACAAAGCTCTGTGCAGCCTAGATTGGAAACTTTCTAAAATCTTTACATCTATCTCATATTATTCTTATAGTATTTATTCCCCACACATTCTCCTAATACAGACTTTTAAATATTATTGTTTTGATATTTGCAAAGGATTTTGTGCTGCCACTCCAGACTGAAAACCCCTGAATAATATAATTAAAATCTGCTCAGGAAAATCAGGGATTTCACAAACTTCTTACACAGCCTGTTCCTTGCATTTAAGTTTTTTCCTAACTTAGACCTTACTTTCAACAAATTAGGATGATTATTTTTAAATCTGCCCTTTACAGTCATGGAGAATGATTTATCATTATTTTTTGCCCTTATAAACATTCCTGTTATTTGAAGGCTTTTGTTTCTAATCAGTCTTCTGCCCTCTAGGTTAGAGCAAACACAATACTTCAACACTTCTTCAGAGGACACACTGTTGAAACTCTGCTAATTTGTAATTTTCTCCATTGGATTATCTCTAACTCATCCCCATTCTCCTAAATTATTGTAATCCCGAATTGAATGTGCTTTTCTGGATACAGACTTAATAATGCTGAGCAGAGTAAAAGATGCAAGAGAATAATTTGTCATCTAGAACAGCCCCGTAATTGTGGAAAGTATCAACATTTGCCTTTTTATTGCTGTTTACAACAAAACTCTTTCAGTTTACAGTCAGCTACAATCCCCAAATTGGTTTTTCTTTAATAGCAATTTTGTTTTGCTGATGAAAACTGAGACATGAGTATTATTTCCAGAAGTCTAAAATTCATCAATATTTATAAAAACCCTCTGAAATATATATTGGGAAAAGCAAAGTATTTCTCAGTGGTGTATAAATACTGTTATAGCTATAAATATACCTGTACTCTCAAATGCTTTCAAGTCCACTTATTTTTGACCCTTTTGCAATTAAATGCCGGAGTAGAGAGACAGTGGGCAAGACAAGGCTGGTGTATGGAGACTCGGGGGAATGAGCAGCACAGAAGTCTCCATTTCCAGAGAGATACAGCCACTGGTCCTGGACTGACTGCTTTTGTTTAGGAAACAAGAAGGCAAGCTGTAAAAAGCAATAAAAATAGAAAGCAGCTCTGCTGTTCTGCCGTGCTCTGGCTCTGTTCATGCTCTGTATACAGCCACGAAGCTGATCCTGTGCAGGTTCCCCTGCCTGAGGACCAGCTTCTGCACCAGCGTGGGCTCCCAGGAGCTCCAGCAGAGGCTGCCAGCTCAGAGGAAGGCTCTGTGCCCTCCCAGGGCATTTGTGTCTGACCTTCCTCTCTGCACATTCACCAGTCCTTTCGGGGCAGTGGCTCCATCAGCTAACAGGGGTCCGGATCAGCAGTGTGCAACAGTGGTGTCTCAGGGCTGCTGCCTCCCTGGAGGCTCTGCACGGCAAGAAAGGCCACTGCTAAGCAAAGGGAAAGTAAAAAGAAGCATTTGTGATGGTCTGGAGAGAAGACCAGTGCATGAGGAAAGTGCAGAGGCTGTTGGGTTGGATGGGATGAGCTGACACAGCTGCAGCCTCACCTGACTCAGGCCTCAGTTGGCCAGGGTAGGAGTAGGAAGGGTGACTCCCGTTTTCCAGGACATTTTAGACTATCACAGCATGGACATGCGTAGAGTAATTTGTCTTATTCATATGTGCAAGTGTCTGAAAAAACTCCTGTGTGCACAAGGGAAAAACTTAACCTAGAAACATTGTGGAAAATCTGGACATGGTGCAGGTTAAGCTCCAAGCCACAACGTAGAGAAAAGCGGGGACCAAAGGCCTCCCTGTGCCGCTCTCCAGGCTGCCATTCCACACAAACCCCACCAGATGCACTGGTGATGTGCCCAGACATGGCAGCGCATTGAAATGCTGTGCCAAAGGAGGAGGAGGAGGAGGAGAAAAAAAGGAATATATGGCTACATTTGATGCTAATCCATCTCCTCCAGGACTGCTGCTAATATATCCTAAGAATAGAGACAGCTACCAAAGCCAGCGTTCACTGGAAAGAAAACTCTGCCAAAATAATTCTGTTTTCTATTAAATATAACAGTGCCTTCCCAAAAATGCAATTCGGGGAACTTTAATATTCTCTTTCAGGGAATTGTAAGTAGAGCCACAACAAAACTGTCTCTCTTTATTTTTCTGAAAATATGGTTGTCTTTAAAATGCAAAATGTTTTACATTTGTGACAAAACCCAGTGCCCTTCATAACCATCTGCATTATTTTCTACACAACAAACGTATTCATATCTATAAATCAATATAATGGAACTGCACACCGCTGGCTCCTGCCTGAGGACTATCTCACAATTACTCTTATAAATAGCTGTTTTGAAAGTACAGAGCTAAGAAGCTCCAGGTCTTGAAGAGAAAGGCAATGTTGCACTGCCCGCCTTTGGCATATTACTTTGACTAATCCAAACGTACATGTTCACAACTTCCAAGAAAAAAGAGTGCATATAATAACATGCGAAAGGTCTGGGGGAAAGGTGGGTGATGTGGAACAAAGAGCACATTTTCAGGAGGTTTGGAAGCTGGTGCTGTTTACTGAGATCAGTGACATCTCATCCCAGAGGAGCACCGATAAAAGCCTCTGTAGTTCTGCTCCCCTTGTCTCTCTCTCTCTGTGTTTTGTATTTCTAAGCAGGCAGTTTGCAGTCAGTGTGCACTCTGCATGCACTAAGCACACACAGGATCCATGTAACACAGTGTCAGAGATTAGAAGGTACTGCGCAAAGCTGGGCGTTACGAAGAAATGCATATTTAAATTAGAAGTTAACACAGAGAGAGTTGAGACAGGAGATGGAGAAATTGTTCCTGGGATCTAATCAATAAAATATCCATCTAGCAGATGTTAAGATGGGGAAGCCATGGGGAGTGGCATGTTTGTATTTTCACTAATGCATCTCAAACATCACAGATCTGCAAATCTGTAAATAACAGATTTTAAAAAGTAGTCCATAAGGACAAAAAAAAATATAGCTGAAAGTAATAATGAATAATAATAATAGCTGAAAATAAAACTGGAATCAGGTTTCAGTTGGTTTTCAAGAAACAGCCTGATGCATGCAGCATCAGCTTCTCAAAAAAGAGCTTAATACAAGAGGCAGAACAAAAGCAGAGTGAGTAGAAGAGACTTTCTGAGCTGCTGAATTTTCAAAAAGGTAAATAGTATTACAGGGAAAAGCTCAAGATAAGGAAAAAAAAAGTAAGTCTTTCCGCCTGCAAGTGAGGGGCAGGGAAGTTTTTAGGACTCAGCTTGGTATTTCAATCAATAATTATGTTTTTCCAACTGAACAACCAGCTAGACACGGCAAACTGTAATTAACACCAAGAAGCATAATACCATTTGGCAAGCATACACCTTGTTTCTGAACAGGAGACTTCAAGAACCCCTCAAAAGCTATTCAAAGAAACTTATAATTATAATTATGTGCTAGTGTGATTAGTCTCTTCTAATAATGTCATGCCTATTGAGCACACCCCATTGAAAAGCCCACATAAAAAATGCACAGTTCCACTGATCTGTATGCTCATGTCAGAAGCCCTAATTTGGAGATCCAAGAAATGAAAGAAGCATTACTATGGAGATTAAGAAATTTGGTTTAGCCCTGTAAAATAATATTGATATTGAACAATATTAGCACCAACTATTAATAAATGTGCCAGCATTTCCCTTTAAAAGATACCATATGCAGTTGCTTATAGCTATGCCTAAATTTTTAAACTGTGGGATTGAATTTTATGTTCATGAAGTGTTTGAATACTTAAAGGCTTTGGTGACCTGGAGCAGAAATTTGACTAAAGACAACAAAGTGAGCAAAAAATAGACACATTTGACTGTGCATGAAGGGCCAAAACACCATAAATAAGGTTATAGAACAATCTGATTATGCATGCCATTATAGAGGTGCTAAATATTTGTATTATTATTTAAAACAGCCCCTGTAATATAAACTATCTTCTTAATCTTTATTGCAGAAAACAAAGATATCTACACCTTTACATAAAATAAGCCATAAAAGTCCTCTCAGTGCAATTGCATTGGTAATTAGCTCTTGTTCATTTTAATTTAGAAAGACTGAAAGGTACAAGAAAGAAAGGAAGATGCCTGCTACCTTAGGCCAATTAATCCATGTACTCGAGAATGTATTCTCCAGAGTTAAACACAGCAGTGACATCCCTGGGGCCCCATGAGCACACACGGGCACGGAGCTTTGAGAGGAGAACAGCACCTGGCTGAGAGTGTGCAAGCCAGAAAGCTCTGCAGGTGCTGAGCTAATAGAAATGTATGTCAGATACCTCTTGAATGCTTGGGTTACGGAGCAGTTTTTGCACATAATCACATCTTCTCACACAGCCAGGATGAGTGTTCAGAATGTGGGACAAGTCAGACAAAAGAGCCTTCTTTGTGCCATTCAACCTCCCTTCCCCTCTCAACCAACCCTGTGCCTCATCTCACAATCACTCACCTCCAGATGTACCGATTATTGTTATTTCTGGAGTCAAAGTAGAATTTTCCACCCCCATTTGGAAAACGCCCTCGGGGCTGTAAAAACTTTCAGACAAATCAGGAGGGATATATAATGCTGTATTAAGAAGAAAATAAATTAATGTTCATAAAGCAAGGCATTACCATTCTCTTCATCTCCTTGGAGACCTGGTGACCTCCGAGATGGTTATAAAAGGGCCGGTCAACACCCCAGTGTGGTGCGTTATGGCTGATGGAATTGGCACGCTGACGGTTCATCTTGGCTATCGTGGCTTTCTCATCTTTCTGGAATACAAACCAGAGAGAAATGCATAATAAAGTTTCGAACATTTACGTGGCAGTTGTTCTCCAAAGCATCTCTCACTTCTGATCTCTCCCTCCAGATGCTGGATTTGCACCTTGAATGCTATGAAGCAGCCGCTGATCAGAAGCAGTCCCAGTGCACCATTTCTTTATCTTCGCAATTTTTAGAACACTTGCCTCTAACTGGTGCCCATCATTTTACTCTTTTACTTGTTCCAAACAACCACCACAACCAGTGTAAACATGAGGAGCATTCTAAAATGGAGACATCTATTTTCTTTATTAGCAAATTGAATCAAACTGAATAATTTCAGGTAGAAAATTGCAGTTCCAAGCTGAGATGCTACACAGAGGGTCCTCAAAAAGCAAACAAACAGTTGCATCTGGAAGAGACAGGACACACAGAGTGATTTGGTTGAAGAACAGGAGCCTTGAAGGTCCTTGAAGCTACGGGAATACAGGACACCTTTCTCCATAAGTACGAACAAATAATTTTCCACGCTTGTATTCCCAGACATGCAAAGGAAAACATGTAAATCTTGCAAACAACTCTGTATGTGTTAAGGGTAATGCAATTGCAGAGCGTGACAAAATGGTCTTCCTGACTCTAATGCTGACTTCCAATTTGACACTGACACTAATTCTCGTGAAGTTTGGACAAGTCTTTGATTTTGTTATTAAGGTTTTGACTCCTGGCTAAAATGGGAGCTTACAGGGAGGTTAGCGCAGGATCTGTCGGACAGGTTTCATTCAAGCTCAGTGCCAGTTACAAGAGCACAGAAGTGCAGCATGTAACTAGGCTCAACAATGGGCAGATTAGTTCCTTATTTCGAATATAGTCCCTAGCCAAAAAGACAGGCAGGTTTCCACATGGAATGTGTTCTGCAGACAGAAGTCCCTCTATCAAGGGCTGCACTGCAGACTGGCTGAAGGAGGATTGTGTGATTTACTTGTACTGACTCAGATGGCAGAGGGATGGCAATTATTGTATCCTTTCTTAAAACAGACAACATCTGGAGAGCTTGAAAATTAGGAAGGTTGGGGTAGTTGTTTATTACTTGAGAGATTAAACCTTTTCAAGAGAATTGCTGCTTTAGTGACTTTACAGAAAAAAACAAACTTAATAGTTAATTCTGGATTTCCAGACAACTGAGTTATTTAAAAAGAAAGCCTCCATTGCTTTCAAGTCTAGAATTTTGGTTCAAGTGTTATCTGACAATACAAGTAGGTCCACTGCTTTTCTTGCCTGGAGTCTGCATTCCATACCTATTTATTTTGATTCCCCACTATTCAGTGTAACTTGTACCTCTCAGGAGTTTGCAAAATACCTGGTGTTATCTCCATGGTAACCAGAGTTAAATGTCAAGTGCTATGCTGCCTTAAATTAGGGTTTTTAAAAAGAAATTTTAAAAGGCTTGCTGAAATTCAGTGCTGGAGAAAGCTGCCTGATTGACAAGCATGGGAAATCATCTTCTCTCTCCTTGCAAGGAAGAGACAGCTACAATGACAACATTTCCCAGGAGGCCACAGCTCACCACGCGGGCACTGAACATCCCTGAGCACGTGGGGCCGCAGCTTCGTGGCCACGGGCTGGGGACACGGGGCCAGTTGTGACAGGAGCCCTGTGCCCCACAGCCAGCTGGCCCCGTGACAGTGAGCAGCGGTGGTCCTGCAGCTCCAGGTTGCCAGCAAGGACCTTCTTCATCCAGCTAGGATGACAAGAGTAGGTTCACAAGGAAACCCTGTGGGAGCAGACCTAAGGGAGCTATCAGCACCCCGGGATGACCATCTGGGAGAACCACAGGTCCGCCCACATCGATAACCCCAGGACAGCATGTGCCTCCCACATCACCTCTTCCCTGCATTGAACCCACCACTGGTTCATCTGCAACGGCTGAAAATTCCAGCACTTGGCACCAGCTGAGTTTCACATGAGCAATCATGATGGAGCCACTGGATAACCTCCAGGAGAGACATCATTTAAATATTTCTAAAAATATATTAATGCGATGAAATGCTGATGTCCAGATTTGAGTTGGTTCGAGGTTTTGTTTTTTAAGAGTCACTGCTCTTTATACTCTCTGCCATCATTTTTAGTACTTTCTTGTGGTTTTTTTTCAGTTATGCAGTCTTTTTCGTAGTTATGCTTCTTTCTTTTATGATGTGATGGCAGAAAACTGGTAGGAAATACAGTTTCATTATCTCCCAGCAAATAGGTATTGTTTTTCAATAATAGAAGTGACACTGTCAATTCATTTTATTCCAACTTAGGCAAGGGTTTTCAGTCAAATGGAATAAAAACCCCAGATGTTGAAACTAGTCTGGGGACCCATAAAAGCAAATCTATTGGGTTACTTTACAAATGTCTTTACATCAACAGATGATAAAAGTGATATACAGCAGGTTTTCACCCCACGAGTTAGTAAATTTGTTTAGAATTTGAGAAAAGCCTTAATGCCAAAGTCCATGAAGACATACTCCCCCTCTCAGCCTGCGAGTGATCCTCATACCTGCTGCAAGTGCTACTGAGTCTGAAGCATCGCTTGATGAATTTGAAGGAAATAAAAGACCTCACACATATTGACTGACAGGTCTGGACTGAAGTAAGGACACGACAAATGGGTAAACGTGATTCTGAGATTGTTTCTAACCATGAGGTCAGGCGCCATAAATTTTCTATGGCTTCATGAACTCTGGCAGTATTTCCCCCCCACCTCTTGTAGGAAGTTTCCACTGGATTGTGGACTATGTTTCAGCAGTATTTCCAATCAGATTAAAACGCATATATACAGACATAGTGCACTTTTTCTTTTCCACATTACACAATGTGCTACTATATCATCAGGAACAATAGGACTTTGCTGTTAACATCAATACTTATTAAAGAAAAAATAAAACCTGTTATTTTAAAAACTTGAGATAATTTATTTTCTGCAAAATCACTTGTTCTGTGGGTGATAAAATTAACAAACTTTAAAAATGAAGCATTAGATGGGTCACAGCTCCTTTGTGGAAATTTATGTGGCTGCCTTCTCTGTTTCTTCCTAGCTAAGTGACAGCATAAGGAAAACTTGCACACAAGGGTGCCTAAGGCATAACAAGACTGGAAAAGAAGAATAAAGAAAGAGAAGTGGTGATTCCTTTCAGTCCTACTCATTACAGGTACTACCAACAAGAGAAGAAGGTGCAAAAGTTTCTGACTGCAATGAGGTTTTCAGATTTTAGGTGGCTAAACTCCAGAAAGCTGTTGTGGGAACTTTTCAAATCTGGACTCACAAAGAGACTGTAAATCTGATTCCCAGGGGTTTTATTGTGTTCCCACCACCAGTTCCCACACACTGAGCTACAGTAATGCTACAGCAAAACTGCAGAAAGAGCTGGGGTTTTCTTGTACTTATCAACTGAATTGAGAATGCCTGTTACTTCTTTAGTGTGTGTGATAGGATTTTCCAACATATTGATCACTATCAGTGCAACAGTGAAATCTGATCATGGATCAGCCATATCAGATTTAGCTACATGTTATCCTTTAAATTGTCTTGAAGTGCTTCTGACATCTGGATGATGTTTTTTGTAGTGTTACACGCTCCAAACCACTGCCTTCATAAATCTACATGAGTGGAACCCTGCTGAGCTCTGATTAAATGTGCTAAATTGAGGAATCATCACATTAGATTGATTACGTTTTAGGAGAGTCACATGCTCAACATTTAAAGGACCATTTTGTTTCTTCAGCTGGATGGAATTCCAGGACGTTATTTAGAAAAGAATGAGAACTGTTTTTCTAGGAGTTACAGCCAAAGTTTTGTTGAGCTGTTTTAAGGCCACCATCAACAATCCCTTTTGAAACTAGTGTGTACCTGCTATTGTTAAAAGAAACACCCAAGTGTAATCAACTGAAAGACATTAGAAAAAATAAACATTTTTTTCCCTTTTCAGACTTTGTGCACTCAGCACAGCGTGTTTGGTCAGCGGCATTGCTCATCTGTTTGCAGGCACATTTTGTTTCCACTTGCGTTCAAAGCAAAGCATTCCCCTAGATTTCTGACAATGCTGAGGACGATAAAACTAGCTGTAAAACCACGTGCTGCTAAAATCCTATTCACCTCAAGGTCTGTTTCCCACTCTTCCAAACACACACTTTTCCACCCTTCTCAGAGTAAAGCTTTAACCAGTGATTAGAAGTGCTGGGAAGAGTAGCTGTGATGGTTCTGCAAATTAGTGCAGCACCTGATCTCAGAGAAGGGCAGAAACCGAGCAACAACAGCAAGTGACATGCTCCTGTACAAACACCAGAAACTGGGGCAGCACAAGAACTGGGAATAATTAAATAGAATACTGTAAAAATATCAGGGAAGTGATAGGATAGGAATAATGACTGGGACAAATGTTTTGAATAAGATTCAGAAGGGCAGATATAAAAATTGGGAAGGTGGAGGACCAGAGTTATGCAATATAAATGCTACAGTCTGCAGGGTGAGCTAAGAAAGCCCCATGCAACATGAATAAAACAAACAATTCTGTAGAAGGGTAAAGACGTTGTGCAGGCCATTCCAATGCCCAGGGGTTAAGTTTGGGAATCACTAAAACGTGGGAAACAGTTTTAGTAACTGTAGATGAAAAATTGCTGTTTATCTGGAAATACAGACTTTCAGGTAAAGAATGAAGCCATTAAGGAAGAAAGGCAAAGATATCCTTGAAGAATTCCTGTATTTCTTCCATGCTAATGTATTAAGTCCACTAGAAACACATATCCAAATGGTTGTGAAAATAAACTGAATTAAGAACTAAAGTCACCCTATGTAAATCACCCATGTGAGGATAACAGAAACTTAAAATTCTTCATTACTGTAGAACTGAAGGAACAGATAGTTTCTCTCCAGATAATCATTACTGCCACAGTAGAGGCAAAAGGGAAGAAGGCTCATGAGCATAAGGTTATAAATGGAAAGAATTGAATCACAGAATAATTTAGGTTGCATTTAGGATCATTGAGTACAACTGTAAACAGCACTGCCAAGTCCCACTAAACCATGTCTGGAAGCAAAACTTATGTGCTGAAGTCAGAAAGACAACCTCCATTCCAGATCTGTGGAAAACTGCCAGATTCCACTTCAGTTCTGGTAACAGATATTTTTGATAACTATTTAGTCAGCGATCATGACACAGAGCTTGTAGAGCAGAAAATGCTGGGTTTGGATTAACAGCCTTGAATCCAAGTTTTTCTAAAGAGAAAAAAATACAGTAGCTCTCACTGGCTTTGTTTCTTCCATAGAGTATTTGACTGAGTGCTGTGCTGGAGAGTAATGGCTAAGACAGATGGGGTAATGAAGCTGGGAAAAGAGCTGGTTTCTAGTGAAATGGCAAGAGATTGTGTTGAATAAGGAAGTAGTCTGGATGAAAGTTACTAGCAGAGTTACTCAGTTACTGCTGTTGGGTAGATTTGGTTGAATTTTTTCTTATCTTACTTGGCAGTAAGTGAGCAATGACAGATTTGGCTAACGAGAGAAGCAGAGCTCTATTTGATAGACATGAAGAAAAGGAGTATTAGCACCCAACATTTGAGGACTAACATAGAAATGGAACTTGAGACATTCGAGTGTACAAAGTGCATGATCACTCCCTTAGAGATCACAGACAGAAATTTCATTTCATTATCAGGAATCACATTAGTTCATCACAGAATAAATAGAAGACGCTGAGATAATCCAACTTTGCAAAAGGTAAAGGTTTCCTTTGATGAGCAAGAAAATGTGAGAGCTTGTGCTTGTCTCTTCTTTGTTGTGTGAAGACATTAGAAGAGTCTGTCTCAGAAGAAAAAAGAGAGGGAGAGGGGATACAATTGCTGGCAGACACCAGACAGCAGAAAGCCAGAGCAACTAGGTTTTAGAGCAGCCCACTGTCAGCACTAATGGGAGCAAACAAACCACAGCAAAAGATTCAACAGAACTTTATGGCAGAACCTCCTAATTCATCTTTTTATATGCTGCACAGGCAAGTGCTCACCCATGAGGGCAGCAGAATCAGGGGACTGGGTAAACAGAAAGGTGAAAGCAGATCTGGAGATAGAGATAAGGAGAAAAAAAAATCTAAAAATGCTGAGTTTTAAAACTTTGCATTTTGTTCTCTTTTAATAGAAAGCAACTCTTCTGCGTGCCAGACAGAAAACAATGACTACATTTTCACCTCTAGCGATATTATTAAAGACCGAGGGAGCAGAATCTAGGTTTTTCCCCCCTAAAACTGCACCAACTATATTCCAGTTAACAACAATTTCAAAAAGGAAGAAGAAGAAAATATATATTTTCAAAGAAGAAGCTAGTTTCAGTTCCTGGAACAAAAATATTAGATAAATGTTCCTCCCACTTACTCTGTGCCCAAGAAATGGTATTAACACAGTGAAAAAGTCAAACAAACAAAAAAGACAGAAAATTCAAAGTTGTGGCTCCCCATGGCAACAGTAAGCAGAAAGGGTATGGAACATATACCCTTACATTTGATCTATTCAGCATAAGTCATGGTGTTGTTGGGTTTTGATGGCTGTGGGACTGACGAACCAGGCATCCTGATAATTCAAGTCTGCTGTGTGAAGTGAGGAACAGCTCAGGCAGTTACTTGGATCTGCTCTCAGGCCAATGCTAATTGTGTGAGGACAGCAGGAACCCAGACACGACTCACAGGAACTCTTTACTAAGTTAGGTGAACATTTTATGGCCATTAGGAGAAGAGAATGAACTAAAAACCTGGCTAAATACATCACAAGAAGTCATTAAAATCAAGCAGAAATTAAAGGAAAAAGTGAAGTCCCAGAACTTTGCCGACCATCAGGCAAAATGTTCAAGACTGCCTGAACTGACAATGGTCAAAAGCTTTTCTTCCTTCTGATCTTTATGTTATGTGCAAATGAGTTTTTGAACAGGGAGAGAACTTCAAACACTGGAAAAAGTTGTCAGTGGTGGATGCCCCATCCCTGGAAGTGTCCAAGGTCAGGTTGGATGGGGCTTTGAGCAGCCTGGTCTAGTGGAAGGTGTCCTTGCCCTGGCAGGCGGTTTGGAACAAGATGATCTCTAAGGTCCTTTCCAATCCAAGGCTTTATATGATTCTATGAAACTGTTCACAAAGAGATTAAAAAATAGCTATGGGAGCACAAAGTTGCAGCATTATGGGAAAACCTCAAAATTTGTTGCAGCAGTATAGGCAAACCTCTAAACATCTAATACCCATGACACAGGGTAGCTGCTTTTTTATGTTTCAGTTTAGCCCAATAATTACATAAGTCATGCAAATGTCCCAATTTTTAGCCACTCTGGGACACAGCATGTTACAGCAGCATTACAGTAGTGCTCAGAGACTTCAGCTAAGGGCTGCACTGTGTAACAGAGCTGCAATAAATACATACAAAGCAGTGAAATAATGGCCCATTTTATTTTACTATGGCAAATCAAGGCATAAGGATGGAAGTTCCTCAAAACCTATGTCTGGAATGGAATCCACATCTCTTACAATTCTCTGTCCAATCTCCTATTCAAAATACATGCTGTGTTCAAAAATGAAGTCGGGTGCCAAGCACTCTGAAGTCCCTGTTTCTGAGGTTTTTTCTGTACTTGCAAGCAGCAGAATCCTGATCTTATGCCTTCCTCTTCTCTCCAGAGAAACTTTTGGCTCTCCACGAGAATACACAGACAGCTTGGTGACTGCCTGATTTAAGAAGTGAGTATAGGTTCTCCACTCCAGGAGATGAGGTCTGACAACAAGGGTATTTTGACTTATATTCCTAAATTTGCCCAGCAAAGAGGAAGTGATTTAGGTATAAACATCAGCTGGCCCACTGACAGGCAGTGGTGCTCAGAAACAGTAATCTTGCATTGCAAGTTCTAATCCTCTTTTGAAGATTGACAATTGTTAATGAGATTTATTTTATGAGCAGATAGAGACCAAAACATCAGCTTCTCTCTTTAGCAGATGGTAAGGGATTTTCTTGGAGATTTTTTATACAATACCCATTAAGGAGATTTGAGGCTTCCCGTCTTTCAGGAAATGAGGCAATAGTAGCAAAATATTTCTGTACAGGTGTTAGTTATTCAAATCAACCATGCTGTTGGAACATGTCAGAAACACTAATTCACTTAATTTCATGGAGTCCTATTTACAGATGTGGGAAGGTTTAAATGGTTTTAGACTCAGAAAAATATAAAATTATTTTCAATTCAGGCCAATCTGTATATGCTTGCCCAGACTGTGAATAGAAAAGTACTGGCTACAGTGCAGAAATTACTAAGAGAAATATTATTGGCTATGCTCAGCTAGATCAAAAAGGTCCTTTTCTAGTATTTCAGTCTACCATTTTTAAAAAGAATACAAACTAGTGGTAATTTGCTATTGGCAGTGTCACAAAAAGAAGATATATCAGCTGAAATCCACTTGAGTTTGACTTGATTCAAGTTCAATTCAGTAATGCCCTAATAGCCTTATTTTGTGCAGCCTGACCCATGTCATAGTTGGCATGATCTCATCTTACTATCACAGTGATCATCCATCATTGCAATGGGCCAGTTTTTCCCATCTTCAGAAAGAGAGGCTAAAAAGCAACGATAGGAACTGCTCCAATCTTTATGCTCATTCATCTGATGAGCAGGTAGACAAAATCACCTCTGTAATCTGACAGAGAAAAGATCTTTGTGGTTTTAATCTATTCCTTTAAATACTTCTACAAAATATATATATCTATATTAACAACATTCTTCCATGTGATTTTGAAAACAACTGAGGACAATTTCTTTGAGAGAACTAGAAAGAACTTGATGCAGATATCTTATGTAGATGGCGGCTATTCCCTTCTATGCACATAAAATTTCAGGAAGAGGAAACGGGAATTTTTGTCACTGAAAGTCAACTGTGTCATCTATAAAGGCTTTACTTTGGTGTGTCAAAGACATCAAGTTATTAAAGGTACCTAAACTTGCATTAGTTTGTTTGGTCTTACCCGCTTCTGGCTGCACCGTACAATCAGGAAGGTCTCAATACTGTGCTCTTTCAGATAAGCATTGCGCTCCCCTCCGAAGCCCAGCTCCACCTCGTAGTCTCCATTGAGATAGTTCAGGGTTGCTTTTGTTATGTGGATGCGCCTTGAATGAGATGAAAGACAAGATAGTTCTGTAGACTCTGAAAAGTTATCACCTAAAAGGCCCGGTTCTGTCAGGGATGGGCTCCATGTACGGGAACAAACAAGCAATAAACCCCAATTGACTTAGCCATGCCGCTACTCTTACACGTTTAGTATGGGGGTTTCATGGATAAACACAACAGCTTTGAGGAAGCAACTTACCCGGCTTTGCCCCCTGCTTCCATGTGGTTGGCTAATGTAACATCGTTGGACCACACATCAAACTGCCACTTCCTAAGGCCCAAGACCCCGCAGTGAACTCTCCCACTGTGGATTCCGACCCTCATGTTGACATTCACACCTGTAACCTCACGGACGAGTCTGAAAAGAGACACGGGGGAGAAGGGACATCACTAACAACTGAATGGTTGCAGTCAGCGGCACAAACTGGCATCCAGACACAAACATCCATAATGATCCATAAATTATTCACCCATACACACGGTGCTGCTCATCCACATCAACAGGACAACAGAACAAAAGTGGACGAGCTGTACTGCTCTTGGATAGCCAGGCTGGCCAAGAAGAGCACAAATTGGAACAGGGAGCTCTTGGAGTAAATCCATATACACTGAACTCAGGATCAAGTTGAGAACTCATAAAAAATTATCTCTGGGGCATTAAAAGGATTAAAGTGCTGGTCTCTGATTTCCATACCAAAGCTGGACATAACCGGCCAGCACTCAGCCTCATTAAGAGTAATAGCATGTTGCAAAGAGAAGAATGAAATTATTTCAGAGATCTTAATTTGTCTGTATGGCATCAAGCATCAGCTCTTCCACAGATGAAATACGATATGTGTGTGAAATACCCCACTGAAGCTGGAAAGCTTTAACTCGCCTTACAGCAGCAAAACCAGAGAACCACATCTATTGCAGTCACTCCAAACAGACAGCTACAAATACTCAAGTTCTGGTTGTAATGAGGTTTTGGATGCTCTGCTTATTCCCAAAAAGACTGCTGGAATACTCTGTGGGTTTTGCCCTTTTAGGGCAAAAGTTAACTTCAATAGCTGTTCATGTGAAAAATATATTTAGGAGTGTGGGTAGGGTCTTGATGAGGCCTTCAGAACAACTCTGCTTCTCATTATTGCCAATCACATCAATCCCAGAATGTCCATGTTTCACAGGCAAATTCACCTACTACACATACCACTGCCCCTTCCTTTGAGAAGTAAGTTCCTTGCAGCAATAAGGTATTTTAGACCTATCAGGTTTCAATCTCTTCAAGTTTTCAGGTTCATCCAGTCCTTTCTAGATAACATCATCTGGATAGGTAAGTCCTCCCAACTCCCTAACATCAACACAGTTCTAATATTTATGCTTTAGTTATTAATGAAATTGCATGATTAAAGATAGACCAATTCTGGACTCCAGTACACTCCTAACAGTGCAATATGTCCCTTAAAATCAGTGTCCAAGATGACTTCTTGTTGAAACAGCTCCTATCTTCCTTGAGTTCCTTTCTCTTTATGATCCATATCTTAAGTTTCACTACCTACTCACTGAAGTATTATTCATTATTTTTATTAACAAGCAACAGAGATTCTCTACCAGGTAAAGGAAGCTGATATTCGCAAGGTGTTACAGGCTTATGAACTGAAAGAGCTCCAACCACAACACTCGGGAAAGGAACAGGAACTGGAGTAATAAAAATGTAGCACCCATAAACCCGACAGGAACAACACAGCTGTAGTTCCTCCCTGTACCAGGTGCTACGACCCCTCCTGCACCCCCTGCCAAGCCATGTTACTGACACAAGACCAGGGAACTTTTTTTCAGTAGAGTCATTGATGAGAAGGTGACTTTGTCCAGACTTTTCAGCAAACAAATAAGTTTGGTTATTCTTTATTGACAAATGAAATATCCTTTGTTACCTTCCTTTTTTTTTTTTTCCCCCCCAGCTAATTTATACCAGCAGTACAGTAAATACAATTTTCTTGAAATCTTTTCTATTTGGGGTAACACTCCCTGCTGTTATTAGACACAGATGAAATCAGCCTACGGGCAGGGCCCAGCATTGGTGAAGCCTGCAATCAAATGTTCAGTAGTTATTTGTTACCTGCAATCAAATGTTCAGTAGCTATTGGTTACCTTAATTGTGAAACCTCTTATCTTGATCCTTAGGGGAGGAGGGGGGAAGAGAGAGAGCAGGGGTAGTGAGAACAGAGTCACCTTCCAGACTTATTAAGAGATAAGATTGTTAAATGCATTCATTATACAGGGAGTGGGAAACAAGTTTTAAAATCTGCTGAAGAGCTATTTGTAAACAATCACTGAGTGCACTTCAGCTCTGTGTTTATTCCAAGTAAGGTGGGTTGCAGTCAATCAGTGAAGTCTAGACATCCTGGTGTTATCCAGCCTTGTGGGGGATTACACAGCAACACGTGAAGACCTCTGGACTTCATCAGGCCAACTACTGGGCAATGAACCCAGTGTTCTGTTTGTAGGGCTGGTGGCTAAGGATTGCTGTTTCTCATGTTTGACAAGACCCTTTGTCGCCAGCTACTTAGTTGTACTTCATGTGGAAGAAATAGCTGGAAACTAGTTACTTGCAATTCCTTTCATTTCGCACATTGCATGCAAACCCCAAAAGGAGACTGGCACAAAGCAATGGCGTTTAAGACCAGGAAAGGAAAGGTAGAAAGTCCTGACAGTGTACACTGTATACAAAGCAAGGGAATGCTGTTGCATACTGTGCTTTGAATGGGCCCTCTTGGGTGAAAACGCTGCTTTTCACCCTATGTATATGTGTTATGAAAATGAGGTTGAAAACTCTGGGGGTGCAGTGATGTCCTTGCAGAAATTCAACTGGTTAAGGATGTACCAAGCTCAGTAAATAGGTAGTTGTAGATTTTATCAAGCTGAAGTGGAAACTCCATCAATTTACTGTATGGAACAAGAGGAGAACTACCTAGAGACCTTCTTCTTTTCTGTTGGTGCCACTAATACTTCAGAATATGCTTTCAGAAAATAAAAAAACAGAAGAGAAGGGAAAGAGCAGAAGAGTCTGTGCAGCAAGGATGACATAGAGATCAAGGTCAGCTCAGTTACCATCCAAAACTGACTGAACTTTGCACCTAAACTCGCATACACTCAAGATGACCAAATAAATCTTCCTTCCCTGAATTCTGAAAGAATTGGCCTGTGAAAGCACATGTACAGTGCAAACAATATTCAACACTGTCTATAATCCTCCAAGTAATAAAACTAGATATAGGTCTCCTATTGGTTACTCTCTAAAGACAGGAATGGTCTGGACTAACATCACTGCTAGTCTGACATCAGGAGCACGCAAAGCATCACCAGAGGTTTAAAAAAAAATGTTGGGGAAGTAAATAGAAATAAAGGAAAAAGACCATGAATCTGTCCCACTCTGTGCCAGACCAACTTCATGTTTTATTTCAGTAATTAATTAACTAAAGGGAGAAAGCGTTTTGGCATAGGGACACAGAGAAGGATTTGTTCAAGTAGACAAGACAGACTTTAGCAGAGCAATTTTAAGGTGAGTAAAAAACTGATTTAAAGATATAGAAATGAATAGTGACTGACATTTAATAAAGTTATTATTAATCCTCTGAATTCACAATTCTGTAATTCACTGGAATCCTCCTTTGGGAACGAGACTTCCAGTAATTATAGTAACCTTTGTCTTTCTCATCAAGAGACTGAGCTCTGATATCCACACGGCTGTACGGACACAAGTGTCTGCTTTTCTGCCATCAAACCCTTATAGCATTTTGTTTTTTTGTTCCAGGTGGTTTCCCTTTTAGATGGCCAGAGTTTCCTGGTTTGGTTACCTTGCTCCTAATGTAAAGAAGGCCTAACAGAAAAGAAAATCTACCTGCATTTGTTCTGAGCTTCTCTATGGGGAATATGGTACTTACGAGATGGCCTCTATCATATCCATTCCCATTTCAACACAGCAGTGTGCATGGTCAGCTCTTGCTTCTGGCAACCCAGACACACAGTAATAGCAATCACCCAGGATCTTGATCCTTAAACAGTGGTTCTCCTAAAAAAAAATAAGAATAATAAAGGAGAAAGAAGTATTCAGCTTATATTCATGCTTGCAATAGCTTGCCTTTTAGGGCAGTGAATATTTAAGAAATCCAGTGAACCAGCACAGTTTGTCATTCTTGTAACAGGAGAACAAAAACAAGAGGAAACAAAATTATAATAGAACACTTACAGCTGCAAGCTTATCGAATCTGGCAAAGAGCTCGTTCAGCGTCATGACCAGCTCCTGAGCAGTGCACTGGGAGGCCAGACTTGTGAAACCCTCTATGTCTGCAAAGAGGATGCTTGGGAAAAGAGAGGAGAAAAAAAAAAAAGGCGTTACAAAATTTGTTGTTGATATTTGTGTAAGTGTAAATTCCAAGGCAGAAGTCCGGGATGGGGAGGCATGTAGGGGTGTCCCAGCCCTACAGCAACAAGGAGATGAGCAACCTTGACGGCACCTTACGATGCAGCCCCACCACACCTGCAGGGCCCAGGAGCTCCTCTCAGTAAGGCTGCAAGCACAGACCGACCCATGTGCTACCAAATGACAACTGCAACTTGCCAACCGAGGCCAACCGTGGAACAAGGATATCACATCACTTGTCTGCCCAGGATGGACTGGGAAAGCCCTGTGAAAGCAGCCTGGACTGTCTTGAAAGCACAGTTATTTGAATCACAAGTATTATTAATGACCCTTTGATTTCAGTGAATCAATATTAATGTTGTACTGCAAGGACAACAGTAGATTGTGGTTTTTTTTTTTTAACTGCACAAAAATTCTGTTTCATTGATAATTACAACATGGAAAATACTGACTTGCAATCAAACCCAGCCATTATGGCAAATTTGAAACTATTCAGTAAAACAAGCAGCAGACTGCATCTATATGGATCTAAGATAAAATGTATACATGCACACACATTCATATACATAGAAAATTCATAAGCTCTACTTGTATATTGGAACATTTATCCAGTGACTGATTTGTTCTTTGAAGTTGATTATTGCCATCAAGCTGTACTTGGAAAAGAAATTAAATGTCTAAATAACAACCACTTTGGAATTGTTTCTTCTTTGTAAAATAAAACTCTAACATGTTTGAGGCAAATTGCAGAGGTATGTTTTCAGTTGGAATACCCTGCAATGTCTTCAGTCAGAAAGCAAAACCAACAAAAATATTTTCACAAGCATTTTTTTCAAAAATCCTGAAACGCATTTCAATTCTGGCATGATTTTCATATTTTCCTTCTACATTTCAACTCCAATAAATCACCAACCGAACATACTGCATTAAATACTTCTTTGTTAGTCAGACTGATGCTAAAATGTACAAGAAAAAAAACAAGACAAAAATGCAGGGATGTCTGAATCAAAATACACTTTGCCATTTTTAAACACTTGAGAAAGCACACAAAAATAAATCAAGATTCCACATATTTACAAATAAAAGTAAACCTCCTGAAGTAACACACTTGAAATCAAATGAAAGCTTAGACAAGACTGTACTGCTCATAAGCAACTTAAGTGTGTGCTAATACGTGATGTACAAATGGGAAATGTCTCCAATTCTTGTGGCAGTAACAAAACGTTTCTTGTTGCAAGCACATTTCTCTTCCAACATGGGGAAAATTGCAAATTACTCGCTTTTGAACATGTTCACACTCTTTGCTTGTGTGCATGTTGCAATAGCTTTGTGTTAGAACAGGAGAAATAAAGATCAGCTGCTGCTCTGACTTTCAGACGTCAATGGGTGTACCTGAAAATACTACACAGGGATGCCCTGAGCCTTCTCCTCATGCCTAATAAACATGGATAAATGACTGAGGTTGTGTCGCAGTGGGGTGGCTGCAACCTTTCCCTGGGAGACAGCCTTGGCCCGTGGAAGAATCAAGGAGACGATATTTGATAGATGTTTTCATATTTTATTGTCCCAGCCGCACGTGGCTGGAGCCCGGCAGGGACTCCAACGGCGACTGCCCCCAGGAACAACCCCAGAACAACTCCCGGGAGTCCCGTGGACACCCCCTAAGCACAGAACTCCTGCGGGTTACATTCAAAGTGACCGATAGGGGACAGGATTTGGGGTACACATGAGCAAAGGGAACAGGGAGAGAGAAACCCCGTGCCCCACCTGGCCCTGGCTGGCTTTCAGCTTCGCAACGCAGCAACAAGGTTGCTCCCTCCATTCCCCATTACTACCATGCTAGATGAACGGATCAGACATTTCTAGAAGTTAAATTGTGGCAATATTTTCAACCACAGAAATGAAGCAACAGCAGAGACCTATGGAGCTGTTCTACACACAGATCTGCGTCACCTGACCAAGCACCTGAGTGCGTTACAGCTGTGTGACCTGCTCTGCCACCAAACAGCTACACCACTGAGCTATCAGAAGGCACTCTCTGGGACACACAGGCTGCATGGAATGGAAAACCTCATCAGGGTATGTAAAGGACTGCACGTGAGATGGCAGAGGACAGGTATCTGGGAACTGAAGGCAGAGAGGATAGAGACAAATTCGTGTCAGGCTGCTGGAGAAAGAACAGGACACAAGAGTCAGAGTAAACAGTCCTTGTGAACCTGAACCCAGCCTGAAGCCTCTGTCCTCTGGTCTCAGCAAAGAACTCTGAAAGCCACTAAATCACATTTTACTCCTCTGCCTAATCTGCCCCCTCCACACATCCCTGCTAGCACTGCAGCTCCAGTAGCAGAGACGCCAGCCAGGTTTCTCAGCCTCAGTCCTCCTAATGACCTGCAAGGGAGGAATGGGGACCCAGCAGCTTCTGTTCCTTTTGTTATTAGCCCTTCTAACCCTTAAAGTCAGCCTGCTCCCTGTAAAATACCCAACAATCCAGAAGTGACTAGGAAAAAAGGTTTTTCTTACAGCAGCCATCAGGGAACAGCACATGATCCTCATCCTGTGTTTAGTCAGAGCTGTTATTTTAAAACAAAGCCTGTTATATCTATGTCCTTATACACACATTACACATGTAGTGAGACAACTGAAGCACCTCCAGACCCTGCCAGTGCATCTTACCCAGACTAGCAGCCTTAGAGATTAAACACACAGCTTCCCACTACCCTTAGCTCCTCACTCCACGCTTCAGTCTTACATGTCAGACTACCCTTACCAATGAAGAGATTTTATTAAAGGACCATGGTGTTGGTGATTGTGATGTTGGGCCCAACTCAAGCCAACTACTTGGCATAACCTCTGAAGACTGACATTTCCTAGCTGATGGGAGGACAATGCCAGTAATAGGCCTCCCTTGTGCCAAAATGTGCGGTAAATGACAGCGGTCAACAAAAGGTCAAATGAAATAATTATTATAGCTATAAAATATCGTGAGATAAGTAAGGCAGTGGTTTAGCAGTACTATTAGCTGAAGCTGATTAGAAGAGATTGACCACACAATCTGCAGTCTGGGCATCAGCAGCTATTATCAGCCCTGAGTCCCAATCCCTTCATCTGGGAGGCTACTGCTTCATGGAAAAACCAGTTTAGCATGTAATTAAAATGTTGTAATGGCTTCAGAGCTCTTGATATATTTTCCACTCCATCACTGTCTTCAGATTTACCATCTGATTGGGTTTTGTCCAGCAGTAACCAGGGTATGACCTCAAAAAAATACAGAAAATGGTTTATTTCTGGGAAAGACAGAGAAGAAAAGAGGAGTTATCATTAATTTTATATGTCTTTTTAAATTCTTTGTTTTATTTTGGTTGAAAAGTACCACAAATTGTGTTTTAGGGTAGAGGTGAATACTTTCCTAAGCTCCCATTTCAGCTCCTATTTCCAGCAAGGACTGGCTCAAGATTTCATAGCTGTACAAGGCAAGCTCAGTTTTATGCCTGTTGCCCTACGTGGCTCATGATACTGACAGGAAAAGAAGCTGAAAAAGAGCCTGATGGCAGATCCTGCCATCCTCCCCTCTGCTAAGGACCAGACTGATACCTGCCTGCTCTCACCCAAGCCCCAGGCAGGGGAACAGAAAAGGCAGATACATGGACTAGAACACCCCATAGCTGCTGGCTCCTGCTGATGCCACCATTTCTGAAGGGCAGCACAGGGCAGGCTGGGCTCACAGCTGCAGCTGCTGCTGCTGCAATGGGAATGCCAGCCTCTGCCTGAGCTTGGCCCTTCCCAAAACCACCAGGACACAATGGATTGCAAGGTGTCCATGAGTGGGATGTTTGGCTGCTTTCTGCACAGTGCTTCAGAGAGCTGCAAAGGCAGACTGAGCTGAAATGGAGGGCGGCACAGCTAGGAGGCAGAGACAAGAAGAGAACACTCCCAACCTGCTGAGCTCAGCTTTCCCGTTTTTTGGTCTGTAATGCATTCACACAACAGTTAAGATACACCTGGACAAGCAGCTCTGGAACCAGAAGAAGCCTCAGTGCAACACCCCAGAGACCAGCTCAGGTCCAACCCATCGCACCTGGAGTCCTACCACTGCAGGTCCTTTAAAACCATCTCCTGTAAGTCAGGTGATCCTTGCACTACTGATGTACCCTGAGGCAGAAGCATCGCAGGGTCTTTGGGATGGCAAAAGATGGCAAAGGAGAACTTTCTTTGCAAGTGTGCCAGAAGGGGAGAGATTTGGCAGAAAGCAAAAAAACCCATAAGGAATAAGAAGAGCTAAGGACAAGGTGGGAAGCAGGAAACCGCATGAGACATTTAAAAACCACACACATCTAGAGAGAATGACTTAGAAGTGCAGACTTAAATGTCTGAAGCTAATACAGTTATCAAAGGAGGGACATGACACAGGTTTCCCTGCAAATGCAGGATTGTTCAAAATGCTAAATTAAATCATCAGTGCTTCTAATGTAAAAACAAAAAAACCAGTCGTGTTCTATTTCAAGACATGTGCGTGCCATGCACGCCAGCCACAACATAAATCAAGCAAGGCAAGAAACACAAACCCTATCACCATCACAACGGTAATGCCAGTCATGAATATAAACACCATGTGTTGCTGGAAACCAAACACCACAGGCACTGCATGGGAAACAGAACAAAACCCAGACTTGGTGAGCTTTAATGGCTTATAATAACTGCAAGTGCATCTGACTGGATGTGAACCAAAGCCATGGTATTATACCACAACGAGCACTACTTACAAGAGAAGAAAGAGTTAATGTGTCAAAATAAAACAATAATTGTTCACTAGAAACAAGCATTCACGAGCAAAGGTGCAACAAGAATGCCACTGGCTATAGACACAGTCTGCCCTTGTCAGTGAGCTCACGAGGCTAATGGGTGACGACACTGTCTCAGGGCACTACAACACCATCCACTGCAATTGGGGTTGCATGTCACTGAGTCATATGGTGAACAAGGAAGAAGAAAGAAGAGGGATGGACTGGGGTGAAGACAACAAAACTCTCACTTGAAAGGCTGGGTTAAGCTCTTAACACCAAAGTAGGCTTTCAGAGAACCACAGTAATGTTGAAGTTGGAAGGCACCTCCAGAGGTCATCTTGTCTAACCCTCTGCTCAAGCAGGACCACCTAGAAACGGTTACCCAAGACCATTTTCAGATGTCTTTTGAGCATCTCCAAGGTGGGAGCATCTCTTTAGCATTTTGGCAAATGAGTCGATTTTTGCACTTAGACGTCTGTTTAATAGCCAGCTCCCCTCCAGCACTGTAAGCACAGAATTATTTTCCAGTTCCAGTGGCATAAACATAGTATTAAGTTCATCTAGAAATTTCTAGACAAGACATCAAGATACATCCAATCTCTCCTTCCTAATTATTAACTACTTGGGGATGGGATGGCATGGAGCTCCTCTGTGTGCTCTCTCTTCTACTCAGCCTGTGCACAAAATAGTGTTCCAGCTTCCAGAAACACTGAGAACATCTCATCATGCTCTTTCCCTGCTGAATTTGACAGCAACAACAAAAGGACAAACCAAAACAAACTGAGGACAAATTCATAGCAGTGCCACAGTGACCAGGGTCAGGCGGCAGCATGTCTGGGAAAAGCAGCACAAGTGTGAGCAAGGGCAGCAAAGCCCACCTAGGGAGGGGGAAGTGGCCCACACAGACCACTGTACTGAGTGACAGCCCAGTGACCGATCCAGCCAGCTACTTCTAGACTATCTCAGCTCTCGGCAGCACGTCAGCCTTGCTCTCTAGGGATGTCTCTGTGACAGGCTAAAGACATAGCCTTGGCCATGCAAAAAATGTTCTCCAGAACAGCAGGACATCAGACAGACCAGAGGTTAAATTTTTTCCTTTTCCTACAGTCATGGGAAAAAAAGCAAACACAACAGTAAAAAGATACATGCTCTATCCTAAACTTATACGGTCATTTCAGAGAAGTCCCATTTGGTGTTGGAAATCACCTGTTGTTTCAAATGAGCCTTAGCACTGCTGTGACACATGAGCTGGCACAGCTCCCCCTTGGGAAGCAGGACTCCATCCTGCACCATGACAGTGTTCCATCTTGAGATCAGTCATGCTGGCTCCCACTTGCTCAAAAGGCTGAGAAAGCACATCTGTACACAAATGTTGTGATAAGCAAAGGAGTACTAGAAAGAGAGAGAGAACAACACAAAATAGGAGGAAATGCACACAAAAACCCTACGAAACCAAAACCGTGGAAAACTGTGAGCCTTTTCACCTTTTTCTTTACAACAAAAGGCAGAGAGCCTCCCTCCCATCCCTCTTCCAAAGCTGCCAAAAATGTAAACCAAACCCACATGCCATATTTGAAAAGTTCACTCTGCAAGGTCATAATAAGTGAATCTGGTGACAGCAAAAACCAACAAAGGAGCAGGAGACCAGATGGCTCTGGGAGACATTGGTGGCAACATGCAGATTGTCATCCACAGCCACTGCATGACGACAGCCAGGGTCATTGCAAAGACAGGACTGCAGAGCCCTGCTTTGGTTTGATTTTCCTGTGTTTGCTCTCAGGTGAGTGTCACTGGAGGTCAGAACTGCCCGAGGGGCTCATCTGGGAGATGCACATCTCCAGCACAAACACTCCACATTTGTGGCTGCAGTTCTGTCTGCATTAGTAGTGCTGGGAATGCCCCATGGAAAGGGTCTGGCCCTGATGCTGCTCAGGAGCTGCTGAGAAAAATGGCACCACACCGTCCATCATGGTCAGTGCTCCTCACCTCGGTGACTGTGGCCTGTCCCTCACTGCCAGCACAGGAAATGAGAAGAAATTTAGATCCTGAAATCACTAACCAGAAGGGGAAAAATGCACCAGTCATTCAAAGAGAAGTTTTTCCATGACCTCCCTAGGTCTGCAGTTTACAAGCAGGAGTAGCATCTCCAGTTACTGGAACTTAGCTATAGCTAGACAACACCAATACTCATTTTTTCTTTCTTTAAACATGAAAAAACTTGCCATTCTTTCCTTCTAAACATTTTGATTTACAAGATTTTCCTATTTCAGCAGTCTATATTTAACCAGATTGATTTTTCAGTGGAAGTAGGAGTAATAAATAGGCTTTTGGGAAGAAAAATTACTTGAGGAAGGCAAAACCAAATAAAAATAGATATGCAGTGGCTACCAGACAAACTATAGATGTGACATATTATAGATGGTTTTGAGATGAGTAGAAGGAATTTTATTCCTCAGTCATTGCCAGCCAAATTAGATGCTGCTGTCTGTCAAACCTTAAAAAGAAATCCAACCATCCTAAATAAGACTTTGTATTATTAAGAAGGAGGAAATTTAGACCTTTTTCGTGTATCTAAGAAGGGATTGATGGAAATGCCATTTTTTTTCCAGTTGTTCTGGTCAGGAGAGAAAAAACATGTAAATAAAAAAGATGCCAAATCCATTCCATCTCCAAGGATGTTGAAGAGGGCAAAGCTGAAGGATAGGGCCATTTGCAGGAAGGAACCATGCATAGTGCTGACCCTAACCTTGTGCCTTTGCTATGGTTCCAAGCAAGCCCAAACCCACCCAGGTCTGCCTGACCAGTACAAAAGAGCTGGCAGGTCTGTCCAAACTGGAGCTGAATCCAGCCCACACCAAAATAAATATCAGATTAAATTTTGTTCCACAAGATAGCCTGAAATCCAGAACTGCATGTAAAAGAGAAAGGAAAAGCCATATTCTGGCTTCCAAACTTCAGGTGTACTTTTTCCTGTGAGCATTCCTGCAGTCTGTTTTCTGGGATTAGAGCAATCTCTGATATCAAAATCCTGCTGTAAACCAATAAGTAGGACAACAGAGCTAAGAGAATTCTGAAAAAAGAAACCAACACAGTTTTAGTTCTATTCAGGGCAGGAAGGCACTATTCCTTCCTGCATTCTCTTTGAGACGATACCTTGCAAAATTGACTGAAGATATAGAAGCAGCATGGTAGGAAAAAGATACAAATAAAAATTAAAGCAATAAAGCAAAAGGCAGCCTGTTGCAAAGAGGCTTGTGTGCCAGCAATCAATCAGTTGTCAGAGAAGGCAAGAGAGTAATAAATTTTGTCACAGTTAACAGTTTCACATGTATATCCTAGCTCAGACACATGGCATAGAGATGAAATTGCCTCTAATCAGGTTTGTGATGCTTTCTGTTATATATTGCTCAGGTCTTTGTATTTGATGAAGAAAGAATGAGCTCTTCATAGCTGTGAAAACTGTCTTCGGTCTGTTCTTCTCTGGTATCATGGATATTGAGGCAAACAATGATGCTTTTGTACTCCCTAACCAAAAAGCTGCAGTAATTCTCCATGCAGCCATCATTTCAATCTACTCTTACTTCTTCGCTCTTTCCACTAGCTTTCCCAGTGTCCTGTCCTTTTGGGATTTATTTACTTGGTCATTTCAGCAAGTCAGGGTTTTCCCTCTGGAAAGTCACTACATAATGAAGACATTATATTAGTATATAAATGTCACAATTTAAAACATTCAGCAGCAATCGTGCCTTTCCCAAAGTGGGTAGGTAGCAAAACATGCAGACTCCCAGCGGATCAGCTGAGAATGGACAAGTGAGGGGATGATCTGTGTACACAATTGCCATTGGTAGCTTATTAGGTCAATAACACAAAGTGGCCATTCGGTGGGAAAACTGAGTGCTGAAGCACGTGAACGAGTCTTCCTGCCCTTTTTGGAACAGTCAGCATGAGTGGACTCGCTGCCCCCTCACTTCTGTACTTTTAAATGAAGTTAAGCAGTTGTATTTTTAAAATTACACTGATGGAACTGCAAAGAGAAATGGACCCAGAGCATTTAGACACACTTAACTGTGCACACTTTAGAATGGTCACTTTTCAGACAAACACCAATGAACATCAGTGGACAGCAACTGTAAAATGAAGACATAATTTTTCATCAGGTATTTTGAAAGTTGAAATGGTTATCCAAGGAAAATGGTACAGCTCATTAACTGAGGGATCAATGTTATTTGATTAATAAACAAACCTGATAATAAATTTAATAATAAACCACATCATGTTTTCAATGACAAGGGAGATTGGTTGCAATGTCAGAATCAAATGAACAGGAAAAAATCCTGCAGGAAATTGAACTTGTTATCTGGTTGTTGCACACTAAATTAATTTTCCTTACCTGATAAGAAGCAGCAATGAATACATACCTTCAACTCACAAGTAAAGTCTCCCAGCTTTACCAGGACTATAATTTAACATTAAGGTTTTTTTTTCCTTTTTAAGATGTGACCTACCATCACATCTGAATTGACCAGTGGTACTTGGGTTGATACCTATCTTTGGTTCCCTTTGGTGACACAGAAAACTCCAGCTCCCATGGAGAAACAAGGTAAATATAATGAAATTTTGTACAATCAGTATCAGCAGTAAAACCACTCCTCCTCAGAAGGCAGTTCAAGTGAACTCACTACATAAGGATTTCTATGCAAAGATGGTCCTTGAACAGGGAACATGAAATTCCATGCACCTCTTCAGCCCCTATCTCNGAGATTGGTTGCAATGTCAGAATCAAATGAACAGGAAAAAATCCTGCAGGAAATTGAACTTGTTATCTGGTTGTTGCACACTAAATTAATTTTCCTTACCTGATAAGAAGCAGCAATGAATACATACCTTCAACTCACAAGTAAAGTCTCCCAGCTTTACCAGGACTATAATTTAACATTAAGGTTTTTTCTTTCCTTTTTAAGATGTGACCTACCATCACATCTGAATTGACCAGTGGTACTTGGGTTGATACCTATCTTTGGTTCCCTTTGGTGACACAGAAAACTCCAGCTCCCATGGAGAAACAAGGTAAATATAATGAAATTTTGTACAATCAGTATCAGCAGTAAAACCACTCCTCCTCAGAAGGCAGTTCAAGTGAACTCACTACATAAGGATTTCTATGCAAAGATGGTCCTTGAACAGGGAACATGAAATTCCATGCACCTCTTCAGCCCCTATCTCACATTCCAAATATTTGGCATATTTCCATGATTTCATAGATAGTAAGCAGTGATACTAAGCAACTGTTAAAATATCATTGATGCTAGAAAAGCAACACTACACCATTTTCTAGAGACAGAAGTATGGTATATAGATAAAATACATTGAGATGTTCAAGGTTACATGGGAAAACCCTGACAAAGCAGGAATGTGAATCCTGGCCTCCTAAGTCTGGGAAACATCCACACAAACCCTACTCCTGACATGTTGGAGCAGGAACCATGGTGATGTCAGGTCTGCTCACTGCATATGTAAGTCTCTCTAACTTTCCCCTAAATCTCCCCTGATTTTTGCAATCAGTGGTTTCTTCTCATAATGAAGCAGACATATAATTTTAACTTGATTTCAAGAGAATTACTGTAATTGCCACCACCAGAATAATAGATTTGCATAGAAAAAAATGGCTTTTCTCTTGCATTTTCCACTGGAAAATTTAATTTCTGTGTTAATGCATTAAGATATTTCACTAATCCATTTGCTTGCTAGTCTCAATATTCACAAAATATTATCTCCAAATGTAATTCCTGCAAACAGCTATTAGTTTACCAGTGAACTAATATCAATAAAATCAATAGAGTCTGACCAGATCTTTTCTGGCAAAACGGTTCATCAACTGAAATTTCTAGCATAGAAAGCCACCCTGGATACCACTGAAAATATATAAAAGCAGAGGCCCTTGCTAAGGGTGCGTTTAAGTTTGCTCGCCAACTTCAGCAGGCCACTAAGGAGTGAGGAACTCTGCCCTTAGCTGGCAGGAGCATGTATCNAAAATCAATAGAGTCTGACCAGATCTTTTCTGGCAAAACGGTTCATCAACTGAAATTTCTAGCATAGAAAGCCACCCTGGATACCACTGAAAATATATAATATGGTAATATGTCTCATAGCATAAAAAGAAGAGGAAAGTTGCTGTTTCAGATCTTTCTACATCTATGCAAAACCAGTCTAGCTAATTTCTGTTTACTTTCTATGCCACCACAGTAGCAGCAATTTTGGTTTTCACAAAGCTGCACGAAATGGAATTTAAGTGCCAGGGAGGACACATGCCCATCTGAAGGCTAGCACAGCTGGCAATAAAATTATGGCTAACGATCACAGGACAAACAGGTTGGGACTTTCCCTGCTGGGATCTGGGGAATCCAGAGCTGAGTTCACTTGCAGAGAAGGAAGAAATTTTGTTCAAACTGCCTCAAGTGAAATCTCTTTTAGAGTATCCACGTTAACAGCCACACAGATCCTGTCCCTGGCACAGATACATTCAGGTTTCTAACAGATGCCTTGGATTAGAATAATTTGCTCTTCCAGACAGGAGTAGCCATGACTGTAGTAAAGCGTTTCTAAAACAACACGTCCGTGTTCTCCCTGGGGGTCTGTCCTGTAACTGCATGAATTGATGTGGTACAAGTTTCCAGCGTGAACAGGGCCTGGGGCTGTCAGGCAGATCTGGAGCAGCGGAGAGGGCAGCGGGAGGAAACAGAGCATGCAAACAGAACACAAACCACAAAGATCTTTGAACAATCTGGAATCTGCAAGATGCTCACTAAGGCAAATGGCAGCTGTGGTATTTGGTATTTGTATGGCTGGGTTTAATGCTCTTATAGTTCAGATACCTGGACATGATTCCCTATTCTTACACACCAAGGCACTCTCTGGAAGCCTGAAAATGCTTAGCACAGCTACTCTATTTCTTATATACCACAATAAACAAACTTGCAGAAGTGCTGGATTCTAACAGCCACTGCAAAGAAAGAAAGGCGGGGGGGAAAGCGCAGCAGCCCACACAACATCAAATGCTGGTAGGCTCAGTGCTAAATAGCGGATGATTCTTACTGAATAACTGCCCTAGATTTTGCAAACAATACAGGGAACAAAAATAGAAACCCATTTACATATTGCTGTTAATAACTTTATTTATAGTGTCACAGCTAGAGCACAGTGACTGCAGCCATGGCTTAACTTGAAAGCCACTCACTGTGGAAGAGTCAGACAGACACTGTTTTCTCAATCCTTATGCAACTGAAAAAAAATCCTGCTGACAACATCCAGTCACCAGAAGCCAGAAAAGTAGTTAACAGCAGTCAAAGGCAAAAGTGAATCATCCCCAGGATCCCCTTGGCCTCTGCATCTTCTGTCTACTTAGGACGCACTGTTGGTAATCTAAGACCACCAGGACTAGAAACCCTGGCACGTAATTTTTCACTTCAGTTTGAGCCTTGTGTAAGCATCTTACAGGAATACTTGACTTTTATTTAATTTATTTCTTTGAATGTTACTTGTTTATTTGAATTAAAAAATACAGACAGGGCTCAGAGTAAGTCAGCAGCTACAATAAGAAACAGTATGTGTCCAGAGAATCCCTCCCACATCTGTGCTGCCATCTACATGACTGTAGCCAAACCTTACCTGGGAGCCAAAATTCCTGCCAGCTGAAATATCACTGGCCTGGCACAAAAGACTGGCACATCTTTAAGGTACAGAAATGTACACAGTAATTTGTATCCTTGATTCCATAGCATTTTGCAAATGCCTGCTATTAATAAGTAAATGGAATGAAATTGAAAGCAAGGAAAGCTTCTCCTAAGACCCTTCACCCAAGATGTGAGAAAACATGGATCTAATTTTTCATCTGCCTGAATCCAGCCTGAACTGGACAACTGGCTATTTTGGATTGGGAACAGGGGTGCCCTCAGGACTTCATGCTGCAGCTGCTCATTACATATAAAATAGTCAGAATAATTAGAGGCAGAGACAGCAAGCGCTCTGCTCTGCCCTGCTGATTATGGTGCGCGCTGTGGCGTGGGACAGTGGGACTCAAGCCACTGCTCCAGGGTTTGATTCTTTTATATAAAAAAATGAAACAGAGTTAACAAAAGAGAATAAGGATGCCTTCTTCATTTCTGGCCTCTCCTAGGAGATGTGGCCTCAAATGCCTGCTGGTACATGGGAAAACTGAATTCAGATAACCTACCCTGGCGCGTGGGTCAAGCCTCTACACGCCCGATGAGCATGGTGTGCCTCATCACTTGTGCCTCTTCAGGTCTTCACTACCTCTGCATTGTGCTTTCTGCCGCATGGAACGTCAACTGAGTTAATTAATTCTCTGTGTTTCCATTTTAGTGAGGAACAGAAAGGTGCCCCCTTGGCACGGCAGCCCAGCTGAACTGCCCTGCTCGCTCCTCTGCAGATATGCCAGCGCCCATGAGAAGACCCCAGCACAGAATGTGTTTGTGCACACTCTCTGCTTGTTCCTTCAGCACAATTCCTCAGAGCCTTCAAGACGTAGTTGTCAGGCCATTTCTGCAATGGGAGCCAGGCATTTCTGAACTCTGACCAGCCTCACTACCAAGTCAAATTAAAGAACTCGCTGTCCATCTCATGTTTTAAGTTTTCAGACAAGATACCATTTTCAATGTATTCCTTCCCCTATTGCATATTTCCAAGGAAAAGCAGCTGAGCAGGTAAGCCACACCTGCAATTTCAATGTTCCTGGGCTTTGCAAGAAATTTGTAATCACTTCCAATTTCAACAGTTTCATCAGTTTCATCAAAATTTCATTCAGTTTTCATCTGAAAATTACAAAGAGTACTGGATATTAAAAACAGAATATCACTTAAAATTTACACTCTGTAATACAATTTTGTCTCTACATGAGACGTGTCATCCTAAACTGTGACCTGCTGGCCACTATTCTGCAGAAGGGGAGAATCTTAGGGAAGAAAGACAAGGATGTGAGTTTTTTCTCATTTTTAATTGAAACAAAGTAGAATTATTAAATGAGAAAGCCTCTTTTTCTCTTGCCTGGAAAGGAAATGAATCTCACAAAGGGGCTTACAGTAGTTTTGAATGCAGTCCAGAACAAAAGGTTCCAAATGAAACAGAATAATTATACTTTTATGGATTAGCTCTTGGCATTTGTTGAAGCCTGATCTGTAACTGCAATCGCTCAAGTTCCCCTGAGCAGAAGCCAAAGTTTTGTTTGTTTTGTTCTACAAATTGATTCTTATTAGCTCATTCCTTGGAAACAGCCAAGGCACAAAGCAGCGGTGTATTGGTGTGCATGCTCCCAGGAATGGAGGCTCTCCACCAGCTCTGCTGTGGCACATAACTGCCCACTATCTACACCTGCTTGCATCTGGTTTCCATTCTCCCTTCTCTTTCCCTCCAGGCATGCTAACAATTGGCAAATTTGCTCCTTTCTTTACAAGTTTTTTTTTGGCTTTTCCATATTTTTTGCCTACTAATATACCATCAGCTCTGTGACACAGGTTCTCTCCGTTCCTTCATGGTCCTGGGTGTTACAAAGCACCTCTCTGAATTGCTGCCTCGTTCAGCATTGATGTATGGGTCTGCCAGGCCTTGGAGATAACAGAAATTAAGTAGTTGTGAGAAGAAGGAGGGTTGTCCTAGTAACCTTCTATTAGCAACATTCCCCACAGTGAGCAGGAATGGAGCCAGTGTATGATCACACTCTGCAAAGAATCATGCTTAAATTAAAAAACCTACCCAAAGCACCACCATCAAAAATCCCCAAAACAATGAGCTGACAAATTGGATCAAACTGTCTCTACTGTAACTCTGCTGGGAAAATTTCCCACTGCTGCCTACATGCACCTTCCTTTCCATGTGAGAGGGCAAGTTGTACTTGCAGATGCTCTGCACAGCTACTGATGGGGACAAACAGGCATTTGCAGCTGATCTCACGACTGAACAAAGCCGTGGTCACCCTTCACGCCTTCTGCGTGCCACTCACTGGGAGATCACTGCAACTGGAAGCTAGGAGAGAATATTTTTCTTATAGTCACAGAGATCCAAGTTTTATAAGTAGTCACAGCACCAAGTTTTTCATCTCAGGGGTCAGTTCTGGAGAACTGGAGATGAGGAAGTTGATTTTGAATGTTGGTGATCCTTCTATATATTTAGGGTGTCAGTTTAGGAGCTTGATTCAAAATAGGGACATGGTTACTGGTCAAGAGTTTCCCTGGATTTTCTCAGTGCCTTTGAGAGCCTCATATATTTGCCAAAATTACATATAGCAACCACAAAGATCTCTGCTGGTCATGGTATCAAGGAAGATAACACCTATATTTCTATATTTTAGTTGCTTTTTAGTAGCATCACACATACACTTCCCAGTCTCTTAAAGCTATCTGCAAACTTCCAAGTCCCCAGAATCCACAGTTTTACAAATCCCTATTCCCACCATTTTAAATTGTGTGCATCTCTTTGGGCTTTGGAACAGAAAATGGACAGAGAAAAATCTGTTTTCTAAAAACAGCATTTCCATCATTCCACAAGAGCAATGCCATGCCAGTGGGATGTGTGTAAGGAAATTATAACGTTTTGGTCTTTTGCCTCCTTTTCTCTTTTGTGCAGTCCTCTGGTGCTCCTCATTTCTGTTAGTTCTGTTTCTGAAGTGACCTGTTCTTAGTTTGGTTTCTTATAAAAATTCCACATATGGAAATATGCAGACTGCACACTCAGTAACAACATCTCCCCAACTTTTTCACCACTTAGTATAAAGCAAAGTTAATAAAAAAGAGAAAGTTTAAAAACTACACTATGACTTTCATTTACTGGAGGACATAGACTCAAGTTAGCAATGTACTAACTTGAGTCACAGGATGCCAGACCACTCGAGAGCTCTTCTCCACTAATTTGTTTCAGCTTTTGTCTCTTCTTCATTATTTATCCAGTGTCAAAATTATATATACACCAGTAGGAACAGATGCACAAATTAGCAGCAATTGCTGAGGGATATAAATACAGTATATGACAAGAGAAGTTAATCCATCCCCATCCAAAACTGTGCCTCTGTTTCAAAGCTTCTGTAAGAGAGCTTCAAATAGTTTTGCAAAGTTCACTGCATTACAGAATAAAAAGTTTAACTAATTTTTGCTTTTCAGTCATTATCATCTAGGGAGGAAGCAAAAAGGTAGGTAGATTTTAATAAGAACCTCTTCAAATGTTATATAAACTCAATGTTCTTAAAACCACTTTGCATGTTAACTACATGACAAAACGGTTCATCAACTGAAATTTCACAAAGTCTTTACAGGAGAAAAGCAACTCTCTGAAAGCAAGTCTCCACAAAAGGAAAGTTTTGTTCAGAGAATACTCAACTTTTCTTGTCAAGGTTACTCCAGAGTACAGAGAACTGGGAGTGAACTAGTTGATTAAACATAATTTGATGTGCTTTTTTAACTATAAATTT